>VYXD01004992.1:81669-93921 GCA_013397195.1 Hylia prasina
GCTGGAACCGAGAAACTAAACGGGGCAACCTACAGGAACAGGCGGCTGGGTCTGCGAAGCACAGGGGAGGGCAGGGAGGGTCCCCACTGGGCAGAGGGCTGGGACACAGCGCAGCCCGCGGCACAGCGGTGGCAGCGGGCAGCGGGCGCCCACCCGCACAAGGCCGGGGGATGGGGACCACCAGGTGTGGGCACACGCCCTGGCCCCGGGCACTGCCCAGCGATGCGCCCATGGCACTGACAGGTCCGGCTCCCGCACCACGCCGAGCCCTGGCACCGCCGTGCCCCGTGGCTGGGGAGAAACCCGCGGCGCCCTGGGGGACAGGGAGGTGGTGAGGGGTGCTGGACAAGACGGGGTGATGGGGCCAGTCTCTGGCAGGGGGTGCGGGACCCTTGATGGCTCCGCTGAGTCCGGGGCGGAGGGGGGCTCCGGCGTCCCCCCGCACCGCCCACCTACAGCACACAGGAGGAATCTGCCGAGCGCTTCTTCAGCTCCTTCCCGGCTTTGTGGTGATGGTGATGGTGGTGTGCGTGGGCTGAGCCCGGCGCGGCCAGCTCTGCCAGCGGGGCCTCCCGCAGCTCGGTGTCCTGGGGGTGCCCCGGGCCCCCCGCTGCCTCCACCCGCAGGTACGCCTTCACCTTGTGGTGCCGTGCCTTGCCGTCGCTCGAGTCGATCACCCGGCACTCGTAGGTCCCCTCGTCCTCCAGCTTCACTCGCGACAGCCGCAGCTTGTGGGAGATGTTGCTGCCGACCACCTTCACCACCTGCACCGGGACAGACGGGAGGTCACGGGGCCCCAAGGACTCCCGGGTCGGTGCCATGCCCCAGCCTTGTGCTGGGGAGGACATGGTAAAGGTTGGTGGGGTTGGTGCGGGGGGACCCAGCCCCAGCCTGGGCCCGCAGGATGATGGAAGCCCTGGCTCACGCCCGGCCACGCGGGGCTCAGAGATCGATGTGGAACCACGCTGGCTAATTAGCTTTTCTACCAAATTGATTCGCTCTCAGTATTTATCACCCAATGAAATTTAAGACTTACTCACTAGCCAGAGCCGTGGCTGCTGTGGGCTGGGTCAATAAATCAGATTTATAACCCACCCCGAGGCCCCTGGCTCTGTTCCCTATAATCACACTGGATGGCAAAGGCCGTTTTTCTACTCACCACTGCATTTGTTAGCTGAGGATTTTATGGTGTTTGGAAACGGGGCTGGAGAGGGGCTAAACCCACCCCAAACAGCACAGGAGGCAGTGTGGGGACCAGGACCCCTCAGTGACCCCTCAGCCCCTCAGTGTGGGGGCATCCAGTGCTGGAACATGAAGACACCTGCCCACACGTGCACGTACAAGCACACATGAGCACACACAAGCTGCTGCATTCAGCTGCCCTGCACACCACGGGCAGCTGGTGCCACAGGTCACAGCCAGGGCCACCCCAAACAGCGTCTCAGGGCTGCTCAGTGGCCAAGTGCAGCTGTGAGTCCTGCATGGCTGGAAGTGGGGGTCTGGAGGGACAGGACAAGGCAGGGGCAGAGCTGCCAGGGCCTGGTGCAAGTGTGCCCAGGTGCTGAGACTGTCATGGGAAAGGAGCTTCAAAAAAACCTCTTCGTCGGGAGAGCCAGAAGTCACTGAAATTAATGGCTGGGAAATTTAGAACTAATAAAATAAAACCCCAATTTGCTGGTGCCACTGGTGGCCATAGAGCTGCTACCCAGCAGGTCACTGAGCCTCAGGAGGGAGGATTTTATGACCAGCCATAACTCCTGTGGCTCCACCAGCACAGGCAGGGCAGGGATGGCCCTCACTGCCCATGGGAATGGGCCCCTGGCATGACCAGGATGGGCAGATTTGCTGTGCCCAGCCCGAGCTCAGGCCTGTGCTGTGCTGTTGGATTCAAAGGGGGAAAAAACAAACCCAGACCCATCACGTTTCACTTCTCCTCATCCCTGCAAAGCATCTCCAGCACCAGGCATGTTTGGTGGATAACACACAGCCAAGGGGTGCCTGGCACGGTGGCTCCTGCTTGGGATCTACATCCCCCCCTCACTGTTTGACTCTGCTGTTTGTTCCCAGGCAGCTGCTGTTGTGGCTGAACCTTAAGTTCCATCAGAGCCGCCCATGCTCATTTACCTCCTCCATTCCATAAACACTTAATTATCAAGGACATTTGAAATAACAACAAACAAAGGAGATTTGAAGCTCCAGCCTCTCCCTGCTGGCTGGATCTGGAGGAGGCAGCAGAGACCTCAAATGATTCAAAATAAATCCCAGTTACACTTGCACACCCATCAATTCCATCCCAGCGTGCAATTAACTGCCTAATTATGCTGAAACATGCACGGGTTGAGCTGAGAGGGAGCGCTGGCCCCAGGATGGCTCCATGCACCCGCTGTAGCCCCACCTGCCCTGGAGCAGGGCTTGGCTGGGATGTGGGGAGCAGCATCCCCAGAGCTCAGCAGACAGGGTCTGGCAGAGCCCAGGCTCTGGCTGCTCCAGCAGCAGTCCTGGAACTTTGCTGCTTGTGGGGCAGGGAGCCACAGCACCCTGAAGGAAAAGATTGTGGAGGAACCTGCTTAGGTTTGGGTATGGATTGTGGGTGTCAATTAATCAAAGGGAACATGACCCCTGGAGGGGGATTTGTTACCATCAAGAGAATCATGCACTGATCCTGCAGATGGGTGCTGAAAGGTGATGCTCTCCCTTGGGAAGGGTTCACCAAGGGTGAGAGACTGATCCTGGGTGTGGGGGGCACCATTCTGAGCACCCACAGGTGCCTGACCAACCCCATCCTCCCGTGCTCACTCAGTGAAGGAAAAATGGAAGTGCCAGGAGAGGCTGCCAGGTGATAGTGGGAAGATTTCCAGCACTGCTCTGTGTCTTTGGCACCCCCAAACACAGAGCTCCCCAAGGCAGGGAGAGCCAGGGGGCACACACCTGGCAGCAGAAGGCCAAGAGTGATTTATTTAACTGATTAGTGGCTCCTCATTCTGCTCACATGAGCGTAAATGGCTTTGGGATGCTAATCCGCTGAGTCAATTGGATTATTTTATCCCTGGCATTAATGTGTCACTCAGATGCCGGACGAGGCTCAGGATCCAGGATGTGCCTCTCAGTGCCAGGGAGAGCAGGGCAGCCACCCCTCACCCCAGTCACCCCCAGGACTGAGCCAAGGCAGACCCAGTTCTCCCACCCTGGTGTTCCCAGCCTGTGGCACAGTGGAATGTCCTGGTGAGCCCTCAAGTGCAGCCCCCCCACGAGAACCATCACCCAAACTCACACTGATTTTTGTCGCCTCTCTCCCAGGCTCCTCTGGTGGTGATGATTTCAGCTGTGGAAAAAGCAGGGCAGGGGGAGATCAGAGAGGGAGGAGAAATGGTCAGTTCAGCCCACCAGACCCCTTCCCACTCCCAGGTCCCAGGACGGCTCACCCAAGCAAGAAGGAAGAGGGAGAATAGAGAAGGGCCAGCCCCAGCAAACCCAGGCACCCCGGGCAGATGAAGCCACACTGGGCACCCGGGATGGGAGGAACCAGCAGCAGCACAGCACCCAGGGAGCATGGGGTGCTCACCCACAGGTCCCACTGCATCTCAGCTCCAGGTGCTCCCCACGATCCAGGGGTGGGGATGGGGCTCTGATCACTGTGGCATCACTACTGCAGCAGTGACCCCTAGAACTCTGTCCCCATCACGTCCAGCACCTGCCTCATTGCCACCAATCTTTGCAGCCCACCCATTCGGCTGTGCATTCCCAGTGCCTGCAATACCCTTGACCATGTCCACCCTCGACCCCTGGCAGCGCTCCCCCCCATCCTGGCAGCACTGCCCTGAGGCTTCTCAATTTATGGCAACACCAGCAGCAGCCCTGCCAAAGACACTACAATAAAGGCTCATTAAAATCCCCAAAGCTGTTTCCCATTCTTTGGCCCTTATCTCTGTGTGAACAGAGAGAGAAATAAAGAGAGGCTGTTTGCTGGACCAATACACAGGGAAACAGGGGACAAGGGAGGGATGGAGGGTGCTGGGCCAGGAGGGATGAGCTGGTGATGAGATAGGCAAAAGCACAAGCACAAAGCCTCAGCCTGGGATGGGTCCTGGCAGTGGGCCCGGCAGCCCTTGGCTGGGAAGGGCAGCCAGGACAGCCCAGCCCCACTGGCCCCAGAGCATCCTCAGTGCAGCTGGACGCTGAGCAGCCCATGCAGCCTATTAATTGCACCACAGGACCCCCAGGCTGCTCTCTGTCAGAGCAGAGGCTGAAACCAGGGATGGTGCTGCAGGTTGGGGCCCCCCACCAAAACCCAACGGCGGCTGCAAACAAAGCCCTTCCCCATGGCATTGCAGGCACGGGCTCTGCCTGAAGGGCTCTGCCTTTCTGTGCTGCCCTGCAGGAGGAGGATGAGGGGCATTACCTGGCTTGAAGCCCACGTCTGTTTNACTCAGATCAGGACATAACTGAAAAACAAATCCTCACTTAATGCGGCCCCAAACAGGCTCCCACACGCCATATGGTTTGCTTTCCTCGCTCAAAACAAATATTGTTCAGAGATGTAATTAGAATTCTTTTCATCTCCTCTGGAGAGACTGTTGTTTCTCCGTACAGACAGCCCCAGCCTGCAGGGCACCGGCAAACGCTGCTGCCACCGTCGGTGCAGGGGATTCTCTGTGGGACCGCACGGGGACCGGGCTGCCAGCCCCTGCACACCCCGGTCACTGCTGCGGCTGCCGAGGCTGCCCTGTGCCGCCTCTCTTCACTCACCACCTCATGCTGCCGGCGCTGCCGGCTCGCAGACACAGTGCAGCTCCCATCGGAGCCACCGGAGCCCTCTGGGACACGCAGCCTGTCGGGAGCAACTCTCTCTCCAGCCCTGATCCCTCTGAAAACCAATTATTATCAGCCCAGACAAAAAGTTAATACCTCTAATATCTCCCTGTCCCTCTGGACGCGTGGAAATCCCATCCACTTATTGCTTTCCTTTAATCCATCTCAGCAGGGAGGAGAGGAACATACCCAACACCGGGGTTTACAAGGCGGGGTGTCCTGGTGGGGTTCCCAGTGCTGTTCCCACATCCCNACCAAAACCCAACGGCGGCTGCAAACAAAGCCCTTCCCCATGGCATTGCAGGCACGGGCTCTGCCTGAAGGGCTCTGCCTTTCCGTGCTGCTGTGCAAGAGGAGGATGAGGGGCATTACCTGGCTTGAAGCCCACGTCTGTTTGTCCGTCCAGTCCTTGTGGTTGCGGACGTACCACCACTGGATCTCAAGGGAGTAGGAGGGGGAGCCGCTGCCGCGGAAGGAACACGCCATCTCCACATCCTCACCCGCCTGCGCCGTCATGTCGTGGGGGGTCTCGGTGAAGAGAGCTGCTGGAGACAGAGCGAGGGCTGTGGGTGCCTGCAGGGACACAGCACTGTCCCAGGGAAGGACAATGCCTCCGGCCACACAGGCAGAGTCACCAGCAGTGCCTGGATCCTTCCCTGGCCAAACAGACCCAGCCAGCCCCTGTGGCAGAGCAGACAGGTCCGTGCCATCCCCAACTTCTCCNGCTCCCACACGCCATATGGTTTGCTTTCCTCGCTCAAAACAAATATTGTTCAGAGATGTAATTAGAATTCTTTTCATCTCCTCTGGAGAGACTGTTGTTTCTCCGTACAGACAGCCCCAGCCTGCAGGGCACCGACAAACGCTGCTTCCACCATGGGTGCAGGGGATTCTCTGTGGGACCGCACGGGGACCGGGCTGCCAGCCCCTGCACACCCCGGTCACTGCTGCGGCTGCCGAGGCTGCCCTGTGCCGCCTCTCTTCACTCACCACCTCATGCTGCCGGCGCTGCCGGCTCGCAGACACAGTGCAGCTCCCATCGGAGCCACCGGAGCCCTCTGGGACACGCAGCCTGTCGGGAGCAACTCTCTCTCCAGCCCTGATCCCTCTGAAAACCAATTATTATCAGCCCAGACAAAAAGTTAATACCTCTAATATCTCCCTGTCCCTCTGGACGCGTGGAAATCCCATCCACTTATTGCTTTCCTTTAATCCATCTCAGCAGGGAGCAGAGGAACATACCCAACACCGGGGTTTACAAGGCGGGGTGTCCTGGTGGGGTTCCCAGTGCTGTTCCCACATCCCCCTCTCCCAGAACCCAGCGCCAGCAGCCACATGGATTCTGTGCCAGGCAGTGGAGGGAACCCCAGGCAGGAGAACAGCTCTGGTGACCGAGGGCTGTGGGAGGAGCAGGGGGGTCTTCTTGGCATAGGACAAAAGGGTTCCTCTGTGCTCCAAGCCACAGTGGTGCTGAGGCTGTTGTATGCAGTCGTTAACCAGCACCCTGCAGCCCACCCATTCCCTGGCTGCAGCCAGGATCAGGCTCTTGCCTGAATTCCTGCTGGCAGGAGCAACGGCCAAAGGCAGCAGGTCCCGGCAGAGCCTGCACCAGCCCCCCAGACACCACAGCTCCAGCCGTGCAGGGGTGGGGTGATGGCCTGAAAGCTCCAGCCAGGTCCAAATTACTGCAAACACAATTAAAATCTGCTCCCACAGACAGGAATTTGGCAGATAAGCTGAGAAAAGGCTGGATTGAATCAAGCGCCTTCTTTCTTTCTGATTTTAATTGGGAAGCGTATGTATTAATTAACCCCAGAGCTCAGCTGCCTCCAAGCGCATCCAGAGGAGCAAAGATCCTACAGATGGATACCCAGGGTCACCACCTTTGCTGGGGACACATGTCTTTCAGATATGTCCTCCAGCAGCACCGTGAGCCCTCCCTGGTGGATGCTGTGGACCCCAGCCCCGCCTGGACAGAGGTCACTCACTGCACCCCCAGCCCTGCCCCTCACGGGGACACGAGTGGGGATCAGGGTCCCCCCAGGCAGCCCCCGGGACCCTGCACGGGGTCAGCCAAGCTGCCTGGACACTGCTCCTGCGAACACTGGGCAAGTCACCAACTCTGCCCAGCGCCGTGTCCCTGCAGCGTCCTGCTCCCCCGCCTGCCCCAGCCCCATCCCGCTCCCCCCACTGACACTGGAGCTGCATCCCCACGGCGGGAGGAAGGGGTGGGGGCCTCTGCTCCCTGTGCTTTATGGCCTGCTACCTGTCATAAACTGAGAACACCAGAATCAATAAATCTTCCAGGAAATAAAAATCAGGGGAAATAAAATGAACTCAATGGGGAAACACAGATAAACAGAATTGAAAACGCCTGCTGGGATGGCTTGGTGCTCTCATAAACCAGAGACAGACGGGCTGCAGGGTCCCTCCCTGTGGTGGGCACCATCCCTCACCTTGGCCATGCTCTGCACGGGGAGGGGGCTGCCGGCAGCAGGGTTGGGGCTGTGCTGGGCCAAGAGCAGGTCATGCATTGCCCCAAGTACCTGGAAATGACCCACAGACCCCTGTTCTGTCCCCCTGCCTCATCCAAAGGCCCCACGAGCACAGAAAACCATGCAGCCTCTTCAGGACTCTGCCTGCTGGCTGCCATTCCACAGCTGTGCCAGCTTCCATGGGCCCCCGCCAAGCCCCCACAAGGCACCAAGGATGACACCAGAGCAGCGTCATGAGCATGAACTCAGGCTAATTGTTGTGTAAAGATGTACCGGAGGACAATGAAATATGCATTGGACATGTGCAAACGCCTGTTAATCACCTGGTCAGCGCAGGTTCCTGCTTCGGGAGGGATTATTTTCCCTAAGCCGGGAATCAGAAGCGTCTTTCTCTGCCCAGCGGAGCTGGACCCCCTCACTGGAGATGCAGCCGAGCTGGTGGGGTGACAAGTGCCAAGCAGGCGGTGGGGCTGGGGCTGGCTCCGTCCCACGGTGGGCAGGGACAGGGGCTGGGGGAGCTGAAACGTCCCTCTGCTCCTGCTCCTGCCCACTGGAGTGTCCATCCAGACCTGCCCCGCGTCCCCGGTGTGGGGCCGGCTCTGACCTGCTGGGTTTTTGCTGCACCGCTGCAGGAAAAGCAAACGTCTCCAACAGAATCCACCACCGGCCCTCTCGCCAGGCACCCACAGCCCCTCCGGCACCGTCCGCTCCCCAGACATCCATGACCCCTCCAGCACCTTCCCCTTCCCTGGAGCCCGCGAGTCCTGTGGCTGATGGACAGCGACAACCCCGGGGTCAGGGGCACGGTGTCCTGCCGGCAGCAAAGGCACCCGAGACACATCCCGGCACACGGACCGGGCAGATGGACCCTCCTGGCTGCCACAGGACCCCCCACCCCTTGGCACAGCCTGCCAGAGCAAGAGCCATCCCGAGGGATCGGGAGGCACAGGAGGCACCCTCCGGACGGATCCAGAGGAGGCCTGGGCACTACCCCAGCGCCTGTGTGACCCACACTGTCCCCGCCATGGGGACACCGGAGCCGCCAGAGGCTGCTGCACAGGTCGGGCTGCAGCTTCCCTCCCCTCTCCTCCCCTTCCCTTCCCACCGCCACTAAGAGCTGCGGATGCGTCTCCCCCTGACAAGCCTGCGAGCAGGGATGCTGACCCCGGGGCGCTGAAAACACATCGCGGCGCGAACCGCTGCATAAACACGGCGTGACGGCCGCGTCACCGCTGAGAGAGGCCAGGTGGCTCCGGCCCCGGCAGCTGAGCGGGCAGAGGACTTCGGCAGCGAGCGCTGCTCTCCTCCAGACATCCAGCCACCTCCCTTCCCACGAGACGCATCAGGCTGGAGCCCTGTGGCCGTGGCTGGGGCCAGGAGGCTCCCACCACACGCCGGGGATGGCAGCGCCAGTGCTCTGCCCCTCTTTACAGTCATATGAGCAGCAGAAGGAGCTCAAATTTGCAGCATGTGAATTAAAAACAAAACAAAAAAAAAACAAAAACACCTAACTCGGTGATCAGGTCAGCACTCACCTCACCAGAGAGCTGGAATTAACCTTGAAAACTGCAGGTATTTCCAACAGTGCCTCATCGTAGGGCTGCCCCAGCTCCTGCCCCCAGTGCTTCCCACTCCCCTAATGTTTAAGCCCCTCAGCAAGAGAGAGGTCAGTGGTGAGTCTCTCCAGTCTGGCCCCAGCTATACAAAGCTTTGCCCACACAAGGGACTTGCTGCTCCCATCTGGTTCCTGGGGACTCAGCTCTCAAACAATTCCCTCCCAAGGGGCTCAAGGAAGAGCTGTTATTTGATAGTATAAGTAGCAAAGCCTTAAAATGGCCTTTTTTTGACAGCTCCCAATGGGGCTCCAGCAGTGTGTGCAGCCGGCCTGCAGCCACCACTCCCTCTGGTGCTGCTCTCTGCCAGGGGATGGTTCCCAGCAGCCAGGGAAGGAATCTCAGCTGGAATCATACAGCAGGAATGGGATGGGGCAGAGAGGATCAACCCCCCTGGTCTCACACTCATCACCCAAAACACGAGCCACCAGCACAGGCAGCTGCTGCCCACAGCTGCCCACACCACACACAGGTGCTGGTATCATCCCACAGAGCTGGCAGTGCCTGGTGCTCGTGGGCACCCTCCTGCCCTCTCTGCCCACCCCATCACTGCTGAGCTCATCCCAATCCAGCTTCACACGGAGCACACGATACAAGTCATCAATGCACTCATCACAACCCAGCCCAGCCAACATCCCGGTGCTCATTTGGGCCCAATGGAGCCTTTGGGAGGGGGCAGCCAGACAGGAAAGAGCCCTGCAGGAGGGGGAAGAGCTATGGAACAGAGGAGCTCGCAGAGAGCCAGAGCTGTTGAGGATAGGGCCAGGAAGGGCTGTCTGTCCTGCACAAGTCCCACTCACACCATGAACCAAAATCCCAGAGGAGCCGTGAGGGGGAAAGGGCCCAGCAGGTGCCCACCTGAGCATCCCTCTGGCCCCCGGAGCAGCCCCTGATGAAGGAGGCAGCAGTGCAGAGCCTCCAGCTCCCTGACCCACTCCAGGTCCTCACTCCAGCCCTGCTGTGCTGCCCACAGCTCCCAGACCGCGTGCAGCGGCTGTTGGTTGATTCCTGCCTGGCTCACAGGGAACGTTATGATTAAAATTAGCTGTCACTGTCCTAACGTAATAATTCCCAGTGTCTGGCCCGTCGTCTGTCAGCTGCTTCAAGGGAAGAGAAAGCCCAGACGTTTGATGAGGAGAGGTGTCAGATGTAATTGCGCTGAATGACTGCACGAACAGCAGCAGGAAAAACACATCGCATGGAGAATTCCCACCAGGAAGTGGGAAAAAATCCGGCAGAATGCAAAGTGTTTATGAAAGTAATTGATAGAATAATCACTGGGGTGTGCGGTAACAGAGCAGGGCAGCGCCCTGGGGAGCCGGGGCACCGCTCCTTCCAGCCTCCAGCCGCGGCTCCGCTGAGGCGAGGCGATATCGCCTGTACGCGGTGCCGGGAAGAAGCCGGGCAGCTCCTCCTGACGGCACGGCTCCCCTGCCCCGCTCCAGAGCCAGCAGCCTGGGAAAGGCGGCTGGAGCTTCCCAGCCAGCGCGTGAGAAAGCCGATGGCAGCAGCCCAGCGTGCACAGGCTGCAATGGGGGGCATGAATAATTGAAGGCACCAGCCTGAGGAGAGGAGAGAAGGGGGAGAGGCAGCACTGTGGGTAGGGAAGGGATGGTGGGAAGGATCCTGCGGCTCAGATGCTCTCACAGGGCAGCTGGAGCCCATCCTGGCTCCATCCTTGCCAAAGGCAGAGTCTTTGCTGTGGGGGCAGGTAAAGGACTTTCTTTGATTGTGACTTTTCCCTCCTCACAGCCCTGCGAGCAGAACCTCGCTGGCCGCTGTGGGGTGGCAGGATGGGGGAGCCGCCCGTGCCCCAGAGGTGCTCATGGCTGCTCACCAATGCCTGCGGAACACATGCTGCTCCCGGTCAATTCCCTCGCTGCATCCGGCATGGACAAGTTAAAATGAAGAGTGAACACACTCCGGGGCTGTGCCAGAGCCTCGCGATGCCGGGGAGGCTCCTCCAGGCCTCCAGCACAGGGCAGAGATGGCGGCGAGCTCCGGGCGCTGCCGGCTGCGGGCAGAGCCGGGCCGGACCTGCCCGCGCCCCCCAGCCACAGCCGAACCCATCCCGCCGGCCACAGCCCCTCTCCCGCTCCACGTCTCCAACCTGCTGGACTCTCGTGGTGTGGAGGGAAAGCTGCACCAGCCACTAATGAAATGATCAGTCTCCGATCTGCTAAACAGCGATTTATACAGGTTCTCAGCACACACAGCTTTTATCAAATTGGTATTCACCTACTGAACACAAATGGCTTATTATACATGACCCACTTATTCACTGCTTTTCAGTATCGTTAATAAAGGTTTCTGTTGTGATTAAGTGAGTTGCTGCAGAACTGCTCGAGTAGCGAGCTGTAATGTGGCTCCAAAGTGCACTCGCCCTCCCAGAACATTTCATTTCCTTGGCTCCCTGTTCCCTCGCAGCGACCATTTCACTATTTATTTGCCTATTGCTGAATTTCTGAGGGGAGCAGTGGTGGCTAATGGAGGCTCTTCACCCACCTTTCCGTCTGGCACGCCAGCCTGGCAAGCCTGGGAACTCTCCTGCTGTGAACCCCCAATGCAGAGGCTGATCACCCCTTCGCTGGGCAGGCGGGTACCTGCCAGCCCACGCACTGCTGCGGGACACCACAAACTGCGGGACACCTCACACCTTCCACCCTGGCATGGCCCGAGGCGGTGTGTGCCTGGAGGCTCCTCGGGGCAGAGAGTGGGTCCCTCCGCACACGGGAGGTCCCGGAGCTGGGCCGGGGGAAGAGCTGGGATCCGGGCACCCAGCATGTCCCCGTGGTCACTCCTCGGGCTAAGATTGAACGTGCCCGTGTCACTCCACAGAGAGCGAGGAAGGTCTCAACAGCCTCCTCTGAGGGGGCTTGGTCCCTTGTCACCACCTCGGTACCCACGAGGGAGCTGCCCCCACGCCAGGTTCCTCACCGGAGGGTGCAGGATGCAGGAAGAGGTTCCCCTTCCCCAACCCCGGTGGATCCCAGCGGGCTCGGCAGCACCGACCCGCCGAACCGCCGTGGAGCAGAGGAGCGGGAGGCGGCGAGGGAGCCCCGCTGCCGGGGCGTGGGGCATCGCACCGGGCGGGCGGCGGCACCGGGAGAAGCACCGGGAGGTTCACGGACGCGGGGTGCGGGTGGTGGCGGCGGCACCGTGAGACGCACGGAGACGGGGTGCGGACGGCGGCGGCACCGGGAGGCGCGCCGGGACGTTCACGGACACGGGGTGCGGGTGGTGGCGGCGGCACCGGGAGGCTCACGGACACGGGCTGCGGGTGGCCGCAGGCACCGGGACGCACCGTGCAGAGTCCCCGCCGAAGGCAGAGGCGG
>VYXD01004992.1:97951-149707 GCA_013397195.1 Hylia prasina
CCCCAGTACAGCCACAACAGCATCGAAAATAACAGACTGAGCAGGAGAGGGGTTTTGGGTAGAGGGAACCCTGCTCAAGTCACCAGCACCACCATGGGCTCCTTGCGTCAGTGCCAGCACAGCCCCAATGGCACGACCTGGCTGGGAGAGCAGTGGGAGCATTTCTGGGCAGGGACACGCAGTGTCTTTGTCCCCCTGCCTGGCTTGGAATGGCCATAGCCCCGTGTCCCTGGCCTCCCACCCTGGGGAGCCCAGGCAGTCCCAGCACAATGTGGGAAAGCAGCAGTAACCCCCCTCCTCCCCAGCACATGGGGGCTTTGGGACTCAAAGGCCTCTGCCCAGAGCAGCCCCTGCACAGGGAATCTCCAAAGCATAAAATTCTGAAGAAAATTACTTGAAAAGAATTATTTCTTCAGAGAACTCAAGCCTGTTTCCAGGCCATTAACTCCTTCCTCTGCAGAACCCACCACCAGGTTCCCAATGGAGAGGAGCAACATCACAGGTATCCCTCATTGTGGAACAGTTTCCTCTTTCCAAACCATTAAGCACCAAAAAAATTAAATGTAAAAAACCAACCAAACAAAAAAAAAATACACAAACCAACCAGCCCTTCCCCTTCTAAATAATTTCCTGCCCCAGCAGAAACGCTCTCCCTGAGAGCAAGGCCTTAAAAAAAATATTAAAAAATATCAATCGTGTAAGTGACTTATTTCGCAGCTGATGGTTCGTTCCCAGTGCTGACAGCCTCTTGCTGTATTTGGCACAGCCTCAGTCCCTCCACTGGGATATCAGGAGATGTTCCTCAGCCATGATTTACACTCATTTCTCTGCGTTTAGGGAGGCTCAGCCGGGAGTGGAGCTGAAGATGGATTTGGACACACAGTGAGGACGGTCGGTGCCTGTCTCCCGTGGCCAGGGGGAAATGCCATCAGCTCCTGCCACTCCCAGCAGGAGGAAAACCGTGTTCCCACCTCCCTGATACTGCCAGCACTGGGGCTCTCACCTGGTCACCCACTGCATGGGTGGTGTCACCATCCCTCTCCCTCCCCCTTCTCACACCTGCTTCCCCAGGATTTCCCCAGCCCCAGCCAAGCCCAGCCTGGCCTCAGCCCAATCAAACCCCAAAGGGGAAAGCACCTCCATGGAGCAGAGGAATCTGATGACCCCACAGACTGAGGACAGCATCTCCTTCATTCTTTGCTGCTTTCCTGCTTTTAAATCCTGCTCTGGTGCTCAGCAGCCTCGTGCCCCGGTACCAAACCTGGATCAGTGCCCTGGCGAAGTCCAGATGTCTGGGTGACATCCCTGCCTGCAGCAGCCATGGCCACAGCTGGTCTCAGCCTGGGGCAGCCTTGGGTTCGTGTCCCCAGGGGTCAGAGCTCCCACCACTGCATCCCAGGATCCTGTTGCAGGGTGCTGAAGGACACCCTCCCAGCTCCTTTCTCCTGGAGGGCAAGTTTCCTGCTTCCCATCACCAGAGTGCCTCATCCATCATGTTCCCTCTAATTACCTTCTCATTTACCTCTTTAGTCAAATCTGTTTACAGTCAGAGACAAGAAAGCACAGCCCAGGGGGGGTACAATGGAGAGGGGTCTCTGTCCCTGCATGTTCCTCTGCCCTGTGCCGAGGCTAGCCCAGTACTCTGAGAGCAGAGCAGGCAGGGGAGTGTGGCTCAACACAATGAGGGCTCACAGAGGAGCCAAGGCCACCAGGCTCCTGTCACCCAGTCCCTGCCATCACTCCCAGCAGCCCAGAGTCCCATGGGTGCTGCCTGTGGGTTGTGCCACTCCCCACCCTCTCCCAAAACCCACATTTAGCTCAAAAGCCAACAGTGATGCTGCTGTTCCAGGGCCACAGAACCAGCAGAGTTAAACCAGGGCACAAATCCCCCTGTCTGCAGCCTATGGATGCTTCCTCAAGGAAATCTGTTATTAGCTCCACCTTTTAATCCTCCCTCAATTACAATAACGTCATTTTCCACAACTGCCAAGACTCGGGGTGCCCATCCTCACACCTCAAAGGCTTTTCTGTGCTGCTCAATCTGACAGCACAAATGAGCTGGCCAGGAGCAGCACATTAGGCTGAATAATTACCTTAATTAATAACAGTGTGCCCAGGTGAGCCCTCAGCCTATCCCAAGGACCAAGAGGATCCCGTGTTTACCAGCAGAGGGGTGTGGGGCCAGAGTGCAGGTGCATGGCAGGGCCTGCTGTGATTACCAGGATCAAAATTGATCCCTTAGAGCAGTGGGGTTCCTCCCTCTGAAAGAGCTTGGAAATTAGAAGAGAATAATCCACCTTGTAAAAGCCTGATTTGCAGGAATCTCGCTGCAAATTCCTCAGCACCATCTGGAGCACCCTCATCCATCACAGGGACAGTGGCTGGGCAGGGTGGGTTGAGCACACTGCCACTCCCTAATCCCACAAATTCTTCTTTCAGCTGAGGAAGACAAAAATACTCACGGCAAGACATTCCTGCTCCCCAGGTGCAGCAGGTGCAGCACTACAGCCCTGAGAACTGTGAGGGACAGTGCAGGGGTGGCGCCACATCCCCAGCCCTGCAGAGGGAACACCACCTCACAGGATGTTGCTGAGGCCCAGGCCCCACCACAGCCCATTCCTTCTCCTGACCCAGGACAGCACTGACTGCTGGCAGCTGGAGCAGTGCCAGGACCCTTTTCTGCACCCCAGGGAGTCCAGGGAACCCACACAGCCACACCACCAGGCTTTTGGCTCCTCCAGCCCGTTTTTGCTGTGAACGCTTCCAATGCGATTCATTGGCACAACTCACTGTGGCAGTGACTGACATTTCACTCCCAGCAGATGCTGCAGGAGGTTTTCCCCATCTGAGAGGAGCCAACTTGGAGCAGGGATCATGCACTGCACACCCACAGCAGCTCACCAACTGTGCGTGGAAATGATCACATGTATACACACACATGCGGCAAACAGCAAAATCAGGTTTAAAATGTACACTCAGATTTATAAACTTACCTTGCCCTTAGGTAGTTTATTGAAGTTTTCTCAAGACCTTGTCCCTGCTCCTTTCTCCCCCAGATACATGGCCCCACTTCTGAGCTGAAGCTGTTCCACATTCATTAAGTCCCCTTTCTGCCCTGTCCCAAACTCTTTTACATCACTCCCTTTTTCCTAAGCTCCTCCAACACAAGTGAGGTGTGAAGGGACAGCCAGTCACCTTCCAGGGGAAACCAGATACCAGCTCTGACCACAACTCCACTGGTGTGGAAAGGGAAAATTCCCAGCCTCCAGTAAAAACCTAAACACACCTGAAAGCTAAAGGAAAAAACACCTTTAAGGAAGCAGGTTGAAAACAGAAGAAATGAGGAATTTGACAAGTTCTGCACAAAAGAATGTATTTTTGCAGCTTTTTGTGGCTGTTGAAGCCATGACTTCCATGCTGATCCCCTGAACACCAGTGTTCAATAGTGCCAGGCCAGCAGTGCCTGTGCAGCCAGGATTGAAGGAAGCCTTTAAGCTTCCCTGACAATGCATTTTTCTTGGAGATAAAAAATGAATGCTGCCAGCATGCAAATCTCTCTAAATTAGGCACGGCCCAGCTTGCGGGAGCCACGATGGCTTGTGATGACAGTCATTAACTTCAGCAGCAGGAAAGAGGATGCAGGAAAATATCCTCTGCTACTTCCTATCCCAGCTGGGAGTCCGGATCAGGGAAGCACTGGAGTCTGGCACAATGACACCCAAAACCACACCGTGGTGCAGAGAGTGGTAAGAATGAGCTGTGGCCTCTTCCCCTGGGGCAGGCAGGGACATCCCTCTGCTCTTGGGGTCTTGCTGCTGCTCCAAGAGCCAAGCTCCCTGTCCAAGAACCACAACACTGGTTTTCAACTGAACAAGCACATCCAAGACCTAAAGCTGACTGTGAAGGCCATGGAATTTGGGAATGTCACTGCTTACCTCCCCTCACTCTTAGTTCTGGGTAAAACTCCAATGGACTCATTCCCTCTTTTCCCTCCTCAGGAGGGAACAGTGACCAGTCTGTGCCAGAACCTACTTTCATTCCCACTCACCTTTGGGAATATTTAATAGGAATGGCTGATGTGGCCAATTCCTGGATCTCTTCTGCCACTGAAGAAGGGATGAACAGGATACACACCACCACCTCAGCCTCCCTGGTTCCCATCAGAGCAAGGGGTTGTACATTTTCATTAATGGATCAGGCTGGAATAACCTGCAAACCATCTCTCAAACCATGCAGCCTTCCTCTGTGCCCTCCCTGCCAGGCATACATTTGTATTGTTTCACACTGATCCTTGGCAGCTTGATTTAAGGGGAAAAAGATAAAAAAGATGGGAACCTCATGCTGGCTTTCTGCTGGGTATGCAGCTGCAGCCCCACTCACAGAACACTGCTCAAATAACAAACCGAGAACTAAAAAAAAGCAAACTATCTTTAATATCTCCCAAATCCCATTCAGAAGCAGTTTCATAGAAACATCACTTTCATCGTGCAATAGAAGCTGGAGGAGGGGCAGGAGGAGGGAGAACTGGCACCACGTCCTTGTGGGCAGACACAGAGGTGTCTCCCAGATCCTCAGAAATTCTCCAGGAGATCCAGGATCCGCTTCTGCTCGCTCTCCCGAAACTCCTGGTTCTTCCCATCCCCGATGTTCTCTGCGTACTCTGCAGGGAGAGAGCAGAGGGACACAGGCTTTGAGTGCAACAGGAACAAAGGGAGGGCAATAACTCCTGCAAACACCACAGCAGAATCTACACCCACAGTACTGCAAACAGCCAAATGGGAATTAATGCAAGGAGCATTGATGGCTTTCCTGCCCATCCCCAGGGTTAAAGCTTTGCATAACAAGCACCTGCTGACACACTCATTAAAGCTTTTGTGGCAGACAGAGGCAGAGAACTCCCTGCTCTGGCCCAAGCAGACACCAGCACCCAAGAGCACCCATTCCCTGGCATGGGAATCATGGCATTATGCCCAGGAAATGCAAACAGTGCCATAAATCACTGCTAATCACTGGCTTCCTAGGTCCCTTTGGACACTGAGCGTCATCCGGGAAGGTCAGGAAGGCTCTGTGACAACTGTTAATCATTCCCAGTCCTGGGTTTAACATGCCTGCTGTCCAAGCATCCTGAATGAATATTTTTTGCCAAAGAGACTCCAATTCCTCCATCTACCAGTGCTTTTAACCACACAGAAGAAAAGCCACCAGTTCAGATTTAACTATAAACCAAACTCCTTGTCATCAGGCAGAGGACACCAAACAATGACCACGGTCTTGCCCATCCATGCACACAGCCAAACACCACAGAACTAAACATTCCCTCTGTAGCTCTCCTTCCTGATACTCATTTGGAGCTGGCAGCTCTCATCCCCTACCAGCTCCCTCCTTCCTGCAATCAGAACCTGCATTTTCAAAGACGGTTTAAAAAGAAAAAATGAAAAGCAGGTTCTGAGCTGCAGAAGCAAGGAGCTGAACAAATCTGAGGAAATCAGGAGCAGGCTGATGGTTAAGACAGCCCTTCCCTGCCTCCGCCTGTTTGCATTCTTTTCCTTCTTCCAAAGAAACAGAACAGCTTGTATTCAGCACTGAATGGTAAGTTGCTGTAGAAAGTTTGCTTTAATATTTATACGTTAAGCACAGCTACACGCTCTGAGCTCCATCAAAGCCTTTGTTACAGGAGCACTGAAAACAGTGAGGACAGGCACAAGTTAGCTGATGTGGGAGTCTTCCCTCCTGTGTGTACACTCTCTCTCTCCCCATGTAAAAGCAGTAGAGTTCTTTGCCAAGACTCTGGGAAAAATATTTTTAATATTTATAAACCGCTCCATTACCTGTAACATGAGCAGGTGGTAGCGCTGAGGTTTGCTGCAGGTGAACCTGAGCTGCCCACTGTCTCAGCAAAGGGACCAGCTCAGGCCACCTTCCCTCAATGGAGGAGCTGCTCTCCACAGCTCTTAAAAGCAGCAGAAAGCTCCAACAAGGATGGATTCCTTGTAGCTCCCTGTGTATGGACTGATTGCTGCACTGTGCATGCTCTGGCTGAGGGCTGCACTGGGGAGCCAAACCTCAGGCAGGAGATGATCCCAGTGCACAGGGAGAGGGTTCCCTTCCCAGCCAAGGCTGGCACTTAGCTCAGGCTCCCCTGCCCCCTCAGGCAGTACCAGAGCCTTCTGTCAGCAGCGTGCCCCAGGAGCTGCTGGAGGAGCCAGCTCTGTCCCCAGCAGCTCCTTCCGTGCTCCATCAGGGTGAGTGCCTCTGGAACAGCCAGAGTGCTCCATCTGGATGCGAGTGGATGGAGTTTATTGCAGCCCAAGGGCAACACTTCCCACCTGCAGTGGCCTCTCCAAGCCCAGGTGAGGGACAGCCATAGTCTCCAAGCCTGGCACAGCCAGCTGTAAGGATGGCCAGACTGCTTGGACTAGGCCACAAGCAGGAGGCTGCTGAGTGCCGCTAATGACACTGCCCTTCCTTTGTATCAGGAGATCACCCAAACAAAAACAAGACACAAATTCTTCTTATCTTGTCCAAAAGCTCAGCATTTCTCCTAAACATCTAGGCTTTGTAAGACTAAAACCCCAGTGACTCCAAGGCAGAATGTTTACTGGGTTATGACAGCTGCTAATGCTCATTTGAAGCATTAGCAGCTTGAATACACCAGATAAAACCCCCAGAACCAGGCTTAAAAAAGTAAATCTCCGACTGAGATTTTATGTATTTACTTTTTTATTTAAAATTCCACCACTTCACTGAGACTGCTAAAAAAAAAATCAAATGTAAGCTGCCCCTGCCAACAGTTAACCAGAGCTTACACACTGCTGTAGCTACACAAAGGGAAAGAGCCCAAGATTGGTTTCTGCTTCATTAGACAAAATACAATGGTTACAGAACAGTAAAAATCAATTGGGAAATACTGAGGCTTGTAATGGATATTGGAAGCTCTGGAGCCTGCACAGATGGAGGCACCATGAGCCAGACTGAGCTCCATCCTCAGAGCACACTGACCCTTCCTTTGTGTTTACCTGTGCTAACAGGTTTGGGCTGGAATGTGCAGCAGACATTCCACATGCCCAGCTCCCAATGTGCCCACTCACCTGACACCAGGTGTAAGGGGAGGGGCCTCAGCAGGAGCAGCTCTGACGGAGCTCCCAAGGGAGCCAGGATCAATGGCTAGTCCCTCTGGATCAGTGAGGAACAGGAAGATTTGCCATTCCAGAGCCAAGTATCACTGCAGAGAGGCCTGTGCCTCACTCCATTCCCAATGACAGATGGAGACCAGGCAGCTCCCCAAGATACAGACACTGCTGCCATCCCAAATCCAGCCTCTATCCCCAAAACATCTCCCTAGCCAAGGCACACACCACTAAGTCGTTTTCTTCCAAAGCATAAACTAACTGTCCTGTTGCAAGAAACGCTTGATCTTCCAGAAAAAGGAAGTGTGGGAGGACTGGTCAGCCTGCAGAAATGCATTAATGAGCCTCCCGTTATTCCCTGCCCACTCCTCCCCCTTGAAAGCTCTACCATAAGAAAACAGTCTCGCTTCCTTGCTTGCATCGTAAGTAATTCTGAGCCACCCCAAGGGATCCATCAGCTGTCAGGTTGCCAGAGAAACATGGAGAATATGTAGGCCATAAAAATCAAACTAAAAACTGAGCACCTAATTAGTATGCAAAAATAGAAAATAAAAACTGAACAAGAGCAAAACACTGAACGAAAAATAAAAATAAACCAGTCCTCATCTGCCCTGAGAGCAAGTCGGGAAGTAGCCTGGGTCCATTCCAGCCAAGGCTCAAGTTCCTGATCTCTCAGTCACTTGCAATAGTCTTGTGCCGTTGACTCCAGTGAAGTTTTGGAAGCCCCTTGCTGGCCCCAGCACCCACCAGCAGCACACTGCAGGGTCCAGACCCAAATCCCTGTTCCAACCCCTTTGCCTCCCTGGGAAGCTGTGTCCAGTGCTGCTCCTGCCTCCCAGGTCCCACTGCAGGACTTCACAAGCACCCACTAAGAAGTCTGTCACTGAGGTTTTGACTATTGTCTCTAAAAGCTCTAAAACTGGCAAGTCTAAGAGTTGGGGAGGGCTGCAGTGAGAGCCCAAACTCTGTACCCATCCCTGCATTATTAACAAGCCAATGTGCCCCTTCAGGCAGGGAACGTGGTGCTGCTGAGAGCACCCAACCCAGCACGACCCTGAGCTTGCAACACCCGATACAACCATGGAGAAAGTTTCACAATGCAAGTCACTGTCTGGGAAAGAAAGAATCAGATGAAATTTTAATGCAGCTGCCCTCCAATTCAGCTTGGTATGTAAGTCAACAACCCAGAGCCGTGACTGTGAGGTGTGCAAATCTGGCGAGGTGTGCAGGCAACTCCCTCAGGAATGCATGGCCCAGGGCAAGTGTGGGAATCTGAACGTGGATGTGTGCCATACCCCACATTGGAAAGGGGCAGTTTAGAGGCAGGAATTTTCAAGTATCATAATTAAAATCAGGAAAGACATCCTATGCAGCCCCCCTGCTCACCAGCAGGCATTAACTTATACTTCAGGGCCAAGGACGAGGCCTTATAGCTGTAGGTAATCTCACGCTGTCAGAAAATCAGTCTTAATTTTGTCATACCAGCCATCCTTCTGATTCCTTTTTTTCTGCATATGAGAAGGGAGAAAACCGACAGGCTCTGCAGGAATTAAGCTGTGTGTACCTGCCATTGTTGAAGTGTGGACAAGAAAAGCCCAGGGGAACATTGTTGCTTCCAAAAAAAGCAGAAACACTGAAACACATCCCACAGCCCAGTATCCCAGAAATGCTGCCAAACTTCTTTTCCCTCCAGAAAAAAGAGACTCCTCACACTATGCTGAAAACAACACAGTCCCTTTAGAGCAGATACATGCCATAAGGAAGCATCTTCTCTGGGCATCTCTGGTTCCCTGCTGCTCCCACTAAGCCTCTCAGCTCCAAGGGGCCATGGGAAGAGGCTGAGTCCTGCCTCTCCCCCAGTTCCATTGGCTGCTGCTGCTGCTGAAGGACAGCAGGCTGCAGAGGAGGGTCACAGCTCAAATAGGCATTGCTCTAATTCACCATGAGCATTAAAAATAACAAGCAGTACTTTAAAACTGGGATTGCAAATCACAACAGCTACATTTTAAAGCTATGGAGGATACTTTAATGCTATAATCCATATTAATCTGACACTAAGAACAAGACAAATACACCACGGGTACTAATATGGTGCAGATGGTAAAGTGCAAGGCCATGTTAATGAAAGATGAGACTCCACTATTCTTCCCTCTAGCAGGCGTGTACACTTCCCTTAAATATTTACTCTCACGTTAATGTCAGCAGTGAATTCCAGCCAGGCTGGGGCTGATGGAAGCGTGGAGTGACATGCTGTTCTCTGACAGCAGCTACAGCAAGTGTCCTAACTCGGAGGCAAAGCAAAGCACGCCACTAATCAGGGTGATTCCAGCCCTGCCAGCATCTCAGAACACTGCTCAGCTGCTGCCTGGAGATGCTCAGGAAGCCAAGGAGAATTACATGTGAAGGCTCATCCTGCAAAGCAATGACCAAGCTGTCCCTGGTAGCGATGAGACACTTGCACAAAGATATCTCTACTCACCCTTCAGGATGTGTCGAACAATTTTAATGGAGCTGCCTCTCATGTTCAGGATCTGGTGGACTCTCTGACGAATCTGATGGGTAGTAGGACAGAGAATAAAGAGATCTTCAACACAAGGCCATGCACAGCCCCATTTTTTCCCCACTTTGAGGGATAAGCAGAGACCTGAGCACCACAAAAACTAACTCAGTCTTGGCAACCTGCCACATCTGCACAGGAACACCCAGGAAGGCACATGGCACAGAAATATGAAGCCACAGAATGCGTTCACAAACCCCAATGTATTCATATAGGAAGCAGAGATGAGCATTTTGCACAGATCAAGAAAAGCTGTAGCTGTGCTTTTGTGAGACCTCCCAAGAACAGGTCCCTTTCCCCTGCTCCCTCAGCAATGGCATCAACATGGCCTTTCCATTTCAAACCCTGACCTTGCTCTCACAGATTATATGAATTTAGTGACAACAATCAGCTTCTGTCCCCACTAATGCCCTCCTGTCTGCTGCAACGATGGAGCTGTATGGACACAAGTGCAATAAAACAAGAGGTTTCCTCCCCAAAAGGGAATTAGAGAAACAATTGCTCAATGCAGCATTTGCAAGGATTTAGAACCTTGTCTGCACCATGAATGGAAACACAGATGACCTGCAAACCTTGTATGCAGCTTTACCTGGGGAACGTTGGCATTACAGATCTCTGCCATGATGTAACAGATGAGCTGCAGCACAAAGAGCCCGGCATCCAGACGACGGAGATAGAATTCATCTTCCATGTCATCATCTATGATCTCTCCTCGACGCACCATGTCCTGTACAGCCACACAAAGGAAACGTCTGAGGATTCTCTCAGGGCACTTCCCATTAGGAGTGCCAAAATGTTGGTGGAATTTGTGGTTTCCTAAGAACTGTTTTGTTCCCCCCACACATTATCAGCCATATATTTCTCAACGAAGAAGTATTTTTAATAATTCATTTAAATTCAGTTTTGAAGAAGTTATGCCTTTGCTGGTCGTGAAGTGTGTCCATCTGTAAGTAAAAATTTTAATTTAAACATGTAAATCACATTTCTGCTTTGAGGGGTGAGAGTGTGTGACTATGGAACAGACCCATGTACCCGTGATTTACAAGTTCTTTGTCAGAATGGAACAAAACCTGCTCTTTTACTGGCCATCTGAGGGTGCTGTTTGGCAGTGCAGAACATGACGCCAGCACACTCTAAGCCTTATCAGGCTTCTAGCTTCATTATTGACTGATAGATGAGAGAACACATCTGAAAACCCTGCACAAGGATAGCTTTTCTGTGCCCAGCCAGGCTCTTCCAGCTGTGTTTGTACGGGGTGCTGCCAGGGCAGACCCGGGACAGGGTCTTTTAGCCAAAGAGCACTGATTCCCATGGGAATGACAACCCACCATTCATCCTGCCTCAGTATACATGAGTTTCACCAGAGAGACCTGCCCAGAGGGAGGCCAGAGGAACAATGAAAGAGGCCATTCCATCCCATTCCATTCCAAATGGCAAGAGAACCCATCTTCCTCAAAACACCAGCAAGAGCCACCTGGCAGCGAGCTCAGAGAAGCCTCCTCTGAACTGGCCCCAGGACGTGCCTGTGCTCCATCCTCATGGGGGCTGACAGGCCCAAACAACGGTGCCACGTGTCACCTTCTGCATTTTGGGGTTTGTCTCCTGGTTTCGCTCCTAAACAAAGGAAGCAGCTCGCCAGCCTCGCTGCAGCTCTGTGATTTATTCCGCAGCCGCCTGGCAGGTGGGCGCAGCAATATTTCCTCATTAGAGCCATCGCCTGCCAGTGCCCCGTACCTGCAACGCTCCACGGGACGCGCCTCCTCGGGCACACGTGCTCCAGGCACACACACACGCAAGGTCACCAGCACCAAAGCTGACTGAGGCTGCCAAATTGTGCTGCTCTGTCAAGCCAAGCCCTCGCACCTAATGGTGAGTTGAGGGTTTTAGGCGTAAGGAGGAAAATGAGCCCTGTGCAACTCTCCCTAGAGTGGGGCAGTGGATGCTTCCCAGATAGAAATCTGATGGAGTGATTCAGACAGCTGATTCTCACTTCCTCTTGAAAGGGACACGAAAGATTAGGTAGTAAAATACTTCTGCTTTCCTCCTAGAAATCCAGTCCACCAGTAAAAGAACAAGTTTAGAAGCCAGTGCCTTCTTAATTGTGTTGTGAAATCAACTGCTTTGCTGCACTCAGATGTGACACTTTAGCATCAGATCCTGAAGACTCCAACACATGCATGACTGTCATTTACTCCAGGTTCTCAAAATCATGGGCACAGGCATGACTGGGCAAAGCCTGCATGTGAGCTCTTGCCAGTAAATAGAAAAATCCAATTTTGTGCAGAGAGTGACTTCCCTCACCCTAAATCCATGCCAAATGGCTCAAATCTGGTCTCTAAAGCTAAACAATGATGAGTCTGGCTAGTGAGTGAGCGGAACACTGACTGAATTATCAAAGAAAACACTTAAGAAAGACAACACACTCACTCCTGAGCCACCGCTCACACTCCACACTGCACACAGGCTCACTGGCTGCTCTGCTCAACAGTGCTAAATTCCTGAGCAGAAAAACAGCCACAGGCCAGGACTCTGAATCTCCAGAGCAAGAAACAAAGGCTGGCTCTGCTCTGTATTCTGATCCGAGCACGGCGATCACAGGAGCTGGATCCAGGCAGCCGCGGTCTTGATTACACAGCGGTGGCGGCTCTAACAGCCCCTCTCGGCAGAGAAGATTATTTTGTGCCAGTAAATTAAACAGATATGAATTAGAGGACAAGTACAGTTTTAAGGTGCCTTTTCACAGTCCTTGTTTTTTTGGTTTTGTTTTTTTTTTTTTTAACCACAGACACCCTTTCAGTGCTAATCTGCCTCCAGTACAGTACCAAACAGCCCCTTTCCCACTTGGTCTCTCTTTCAAAGCTGTCAGTCACTAACCTCCAAATGAGCACTCAGGTGCCATTTCTAATCTGCCAGCAATATGTACTGAGATGCCCCTTGCTGATGGGAGAAGACAGCAATAAGATGGGCTTCTGTGAAGCTAAAATGAGCTTCTCTCACACTAATGAGGCAGGAATGACAGGCCTCGAGGTGTCAAGTAGGGACTCCAAGCCTAAAGATGCAATGGATGTGCCAGTGCTGTACCAAAGATCACACTGCTCCACATGGGCACTGGAAGAAAATTTCTGCATCCTCCTCCCTCCTCATCTATCACTCACCTTCCAGTGTGCACTGCACAGCTGGGCAGAACAAAAGGATCGGGTACTGATCAAGAACAAAGAACACCTCCAGGATCCTGGTTTTACATCCTCACCACGTGGAAACAGCAAGGCCAATCCAGCTGGACAGAAATGAGCATGTTCCAAATAGCCATGCACCAAAACAAGCACCACAGCGTGTCTACCACTCTAAGGATGGACTCTCTCCCCTTACTACTTTCTCTCTGTATCACTGGTGAGAGCTGAGGGATGCAAGACATGCTCAGAAGGGGCCTCAGACCACAGGCTAAGAGCACATCCTGCCCTCAGCACAGCTCCAGGCAATTTAGGTCTTTCTACACCAAACTGAAAGGATGGGCTGACACAAATCCCCACCTGTTATCCCCACCTGTGGATACCACACTCATCCTAGGAGTTCCACCTCTTCCTTTCTAGGATGGACTAGCTGAGCTGTAGCACAATTAGCATGTAATTTGTAAGTCATTATAGCACAAAGTGTCTGGTGAGAATATTTTATTGAATAAACCTGATGAGCATAATTTTCTGTGGAACTATAAAAATATTAAACTATCTCTTGTCATTTCCTACCATCTTTAGAGATCATCAAGGCTATTGCTGCCACCCATAATTATACCTCATTTTAGAGAGAGGTAAAGGCCACAGGATGTTGCACCGTTTCCTACAGAAATAATTAAAGAAATTGAGAGGGGAACAAGATATTTTCATTAACTAAAAACTCTGAAAAAAGTGCTAAGACAGGTATCAGGTGTTGGAGACAATGCTCTCATGGACTTTGCTCCTGGGTTTCCCATGGCAATTAGGATAATCACCAAGTTGTTATCACCTCTGAACCTTTCTGAACAGATTCCACTGAAGCAAACAAGGGGGTAACACCAAGAAGGGGCTCAATGACCTCATCCTGTATCACAGTCCAGATATCAGGGTGCAGATTATTACAACTGCTCCTTCTTAAAACAGATGGCTTCAGAAAGTCCTCCCCTCCTTTCTATCCTCAACAATTCCCCCACCATCACTGAAATGGGCTGAAAAGCAGGGCTATAAAGCAGATCACTAAAATAAGCCAAGCTAAAAGAAATAAAAAGGAGGAGAACTGCAAGAGCAGGAGCTTCTTATGCCAGCTGCACTACTAAAGATAAAGCACTCAGTCATTCCTTGTGTAAGCAGCTTTTCACTCCTTGTAATGCAAGACTTACACCAGGATACTCTGTCCATCAGACTTGGATCTCACTCTCATTAGTGTAGGCTGAACCTGTAAAATCTCACCAAGTATCATTTTTCCATGGGGCAGGGAGAAAGGTGAGGCTCTGTATACCAGATTTTTGAGGTACTACGTCCTCTTCTGCAAGGGGAAGGTCAAAAGCTTCCCAGTAACAGAACAGTTTCTGAAGTGTTCATACAATCCACCTCAGTGATTCATGTGCCACAACAAGGAACATTAAAGTGCCCCATAAATCCTGTCACAGCCAGACAGTGCTGTGATGTGACAGACAGAATGATGGCTTTTGCCTATTTCTGTGTGGGGCAAATGCTTGAGCCACTTCAGATCTCAGGAGATCATGTCCCACTGACCATCCGATGATGCTACAAAATAAATGATAATTCTCCAAAAGTGTTCCAAGCTAGGAATGAACTTCAACATCATCTTTTATACATGTCAGTATGTTCCACCCATGAGCTGCTTCTGCCAAATCCTCTTATCAGTTCTATTAGAAGGTAAAGAATTGAGGTCCATTTATTTTGGATACAGGAGGAGAATAGGACATTCCTTAGTTTTACTTCTCTTGTGCATTTAATAGACATAAATGGGTTAATATTATTAATTGAAAAGCTTCCACAAAAGCTTGTTCACACTCAAATTCCCTCCACTCCTGCTTTGTGCTGGCTGTTTGCTACAGATGTTAACGTTTGCAGGCTGCTCCAGGGTGTTCCTGGATAAAGGGCACATACCCTCACTCTGCATGCGGTATTTTAGGGCTCTGTACAGGCAGCTCCAACACACTACAAGGCTCCAACTGAAAAAATCCATTCTGGTTTTTGAGTTCTAAAGCCCCCACACCAACACCAAAACGTAAAGAATAAATAATTTCTTGCCCTGTTCTGAGGAGGAAGAACGGAGCACGGAAGGAAAGCAGGAAAGGGTAAACGCTGTTTTCCTCCAGGCCACTGCTCAGTGGCGACACTGCCGCTGTCCATATGGAGGCTGAGTGCTGGCAGCAAAAGCAGCTCCATTCATCACTCACTCCCGTGCCTCTTTGAGCAGCAGCAGTGCTCTGATGCCCTCGGAATGTTTGGCAGTGCCTGGAGAAGCAGCCTTGGCAGAGGGCAGGCAGCTGTTTGTCGGGGCCTGGTGGGGGGCTGCTGCCCGTGGCATGCGGAGCGCGCAGCGTGCGGGACGGCAGCTGCAGCCATTGCTCTCCATCAGCGCTAATCAATCTCACACCCTCCCCAGCACTGATACAGATAATCTTGTGGGAAGCTGGCCAAGCTCGCTAACAGCTCTGCAAGCTGCTTCCTGACTCCAGCCACTCGTTCCCTTTCAAAAGGTCTGTTCCAGCTTCAGTTCCAAGAAAGTGCTGTGCAGTACCAAGGCTCGTGTCACTCAAACATTCACTGCTGGTGTGCAGAGAGCACACAGCCCTTGGCTGCACTTCAGCCAACTCATCAACACAGACACTTTCTCACCGCTGATCACAACTCTGCAGACCAGGGTAGGAGGCCTCGCACATTATCATGTAATTGTCTCTCTGCATTTCACCTGCTCTCCATCTGCCAAACCAAGCAGGACTGCAGCCAGGTAAAAGAGACGGCAAATTGAAGCACAGACTTAAGTACTTCTAGTAAAATTCACTCTAAGAGACAGCCAGATGCACTTGCTGAGAAATTCTTGGCCCACTTTATCTGAGGTTACCTGGAACTTGGAAAGTGAGACAATAGGAATTAAGAGGCAACAGCACAGGTATGAGGGCACACCTGAGAATAGTGACTGGCTGAGCCAGAAGTCCTGTGCAGATAACATGGCTGTGCACAAGTGTTACAGACATGACCTGGCAGAACTTAAGTAATACATACGTGTTTCTCCCCATCAATCTTCTTATCAGCTGCCTGCATTGCATCCAGGTACTTAAAATACAGTTCCATCAGCCTATCAACCTGCAAAGGCAGGAGAGAGAGACGTAAGCAAGAAAAAAAAACAATACAATCATCTTTAATCCTTCATGCAATTTTGTTTTCCTCTCAGCTTCAGCCTTCACAAAGCAACAGGCAGCCCTGTCCCTCCTGGGAAGGAACATGTTACAGGAGGGTACAAGTGCTGGTCGGATGAGCACGCTGGGGCTGCAGGGGTTTGGATGTCATCCTGTATGGGAACACAGCCATAGCAGTGCCAGATAAACAGCAGCAAACAGACACGTGCCCCCAGCTCACTCTCTGTGCTGTGGTACTCCAGGCTCCTGGTTTCCCCAGTGGACTTGTCTACCTGTGCTGGATGTTCCAGCTCTCCCATTCTCCTCTGAACTGCGTTAGGGCAGCTGAAATCCCATCCAGTAATTATCTACAATTGGTAGAACAGGTTATGAAAAACACCTTTAAAACACACTAATGAGGAATACTAAGGAACCAGTATTTTCCCAGTGGCAGAATTTACAAATCCCTTGGGATCTCTGGTTTGCAAAAGCTATTTCTTTTCTGCAAAGCTTTGATCTATCCACCACCATGTAAATATTTTGGGAAGAATTTCCCAGAGCAAACACCACTAAAGTGAAACATTCTAGGAGGAGAGTGGGGAACGTTAAATGTATACCACAGCAAATCCTAAACTCTCAGAAAAAGAGCTTCACCAGACACACTGGCACTTTTCCATGCTGTCCTGACCTCAGAGCCAGCACGATGTAATACTGCAGATTGTCTTCTATGGCCAGGTTTCAGCAAAGACACAACCCAAGACAGAATTGCTACTACCATATGCAAGAGCACCAGAAAACAAGACAACAGGGGATGTGGAGGCCATGCACTAAATGTCCAGTTTTGCAGTTTGTAGATACAATGTGAATGAGAGAACAAAGGTCTGTGACAGTAGAAGCCTCTACAGGCAGCTGTGAGGATGACTTTTCATAACTCAGCGAGAGCACCAGGCACCCTGAGCAAGAACCCTCTCAACCTGGCAGCCCAGAGACTGAGACACACATTCAGCACTCACCTTCTCACTGTCATTCTCTGTGAATTTATTCAGTAAGCGTGTCCTCTGCTGCCCTCTCAGGTTTCGCAGAAGGGAGGCCAGGATGGAACAGACATGTTCTAGAAATACAAAATGAAAACTGCATGCTGAGATCAGGAAGAGGAGCTTATTTCCCTCTGTAACATGCCATTAAATTTACTATTAACACTCCAGTGTGTAGCTGTTGATAAGCAGAACCCTGGTTCCTTCCCATCATGGTGAGAGGAGACAGAGCAGCAGTGAGAGCCACAAGCCATGTTTGCAGGGAGCACAGATAGCTCCTCATTCCAGCCCAGCCAGGGAAGTCTCCTCCTCCTCTGCCTCAGGGACCTAAAGCATCTTACACAGAGCACAAGTTCCACTCTGGTTTTAGCCTCTTTTGAGCCTAAAGGAGCCCTGGCCAAAGGCAGCACTGTCACTCAAATGACCCTCAGGTCACCAAAGCAGGGACAGCTACTGAAACAAGAGAGCTGGAGAAAGGGAATAAGTGCACTCTTGCAGAGACTGAAGGAGTATCAGCTAGTGGAAAAATTCTCAAACCACTTTAATTTACAGAAAATCCCATCAATGAATATAAATGGGCTATAACAAACCAGAAACGACCAAATAAACATGTTTACAGTCTTCTCAATTGCACTTGGGGGTCATATTTTTCAGTACAAACCAAGGACACAAGTAAAAAGTCAAGGCTGCAAGCACACAGGAGACACCTGTATCAATGTCCCACCACTCTGAGAGGTGACTGAGCCACTTGCCTCAAGCCCAAGTACAGTGGTACAAAGCAAAGGAGAAGGGCTTGAACCTCTTTCCCTTTCCAAACCAGTCAATATGACTTCCCACCTGCATGATTGCATTAAGCAGAGGCCTGGTGGTTTAGACACCTTGGCTTCTCCAAGATGTCCTCGCTGTAATCTTGCTGATTAAGACAGATGAAAAGTAATGGCCATAAACAGTTCCTCACTCATGGTGGTAAGGAGCAACGGGGCCCTCAAGATTTGGTATTTTCAGAGGGGGAAACACAACATGCAGAGGAGAGGGATCACCATCTCATTGCTGTCACACCATGCACTTCCCCAGCACTGCCCAGCCCAGAGCCACGAGCAGCCCTGATCCATCAGTCCAGCATAAAGAATGAGCAACACCATCATGTTTGCTGGGAGCTCCTGCTGCCAACTGCCTGAGCCTGGAAGGTGAAGGCACACAGGCTGCCTGGTCAGGGTGCCTGTGCTCCCTGCTACACAGATTACCTGCACCCTGCACAAGTCCCTGCTACACAGATTACCTGCACCCTGCACAAGGGCAGCACGAGGAGAGGCTGTACAGGCTGCACACCCTCCCCCCACCCCCATTTCATTAGCTGCTTATAAATGGAGCTTCCTTTTCGAAACAGATTTCTGCCTGAGGTGGTGTCAATTTTTCATGTTCCAAGGAGATTGGGAGCGCTGCCGGCAGGAGGAGCAGGCAGATAACAGGTTTATCGGGTGGCCGCACCGTGTGGCTGCTCCGTCATCCCGACAGGCTAACGGGGGTGAAGGATGGCTCCGGGGGTGTCACTGCACAGACACTGTTACTCCACAAAAAGCAACACCAAATTAAGTGCTGACATTAAAAGCATGGTAAAAACCTTCAAGTTCTTGCAAGATCCCCCATTTTCTTAAGGAGAAGGAAATTCAACAAAATGAAGATTTTTTTTTTTTTCCCCCATATATGCCAACATATGCTCTGCTGGTTTAGGAAGAAGTCAGCATTCTGTTTGTCCCACTTTTTTTCCCTAACCTTCTTTTTTTGGAAGTGTTGATGCAGCATTTTAGTAGCAGTATTCTCACCAATGATCTATCTTCATTGCTTTTTTTCCAATATCCCTTTACTAGGAAATGTATTTTAGCCATCGTTTTTGCTTTGGTGGTCATATGCAGATATTTATCCATTTTATCAATAAAATCTTTAAAACTACTGACAAGTCTAAAGGAGCTGACACAGAGGTTTTGAGAACAAGGTTATTCTTTCAACATATCACTGCAGAAAATCCAGGAAATATTTAGTTGCCTGGTCAAAATGTTCAAAGAACTATTTTAAAGAAATATTTCTGAACTATCTAAACTGGTTTTTTATCAGCTTCCTGAAAAATAATGCACTAGTGTGTTTGATGCTGCACCCAAAAATCAAGGTTATAATCAAGGACGATGCAAGTCCTGACCCAATAAATACCAACATCCATGGGCAAGGACACTGGCCAAAAAGAGGTCAAAGACCTCTTGATGGAATGAGAGGCGGAGTCCATGATTCAGTGGATTGAAGTGTTTGCACAGCCACGGGAAGGGAGAAACACTAACCCTGGGGGGCAGGTTCCCACAGATGGGGTCTCACAATTTTACCAGGGACTGACCCAATCTCCAGCTCATATGTGCAACATTTTAAAAGCCATAATCACAATATTTTCTCAGGGTTTGGTTTCCTTTGGGAACTGGTGAGTAGCTGATGCTGTTCTGAGTCCCCAGAATGCAGAACCTGCAGCTGCCTGGCTTTGATCTCAGTGCAGACAGAGGCCATGAGCTGTGCATTGCCCCGGGGTAAAGCCACAGGCAGCCTCACTGCCACAGAATATTCTGGGAGCTTCTCCATAGGAATGTAACACTCAGACAAAGTCCACACCACCTGCACAAAATGCATCACTTCCAGGGAGGGCACAGACAAGGCCAGAGGCAAAGGTTGCAGACAAGCCCTATTTCAAAGTATGACTAATATGACTAAATGTGATTCCTTTGAGAAGCAAACACCAAACCAAGCCGTGCTGAAGCACCACAAAGGTGCCTTCACAGAAATAACAGGGACCAGCTGGCAGCTACTGTGCATCAAGAACAACTTTTTTTCATGCAAGCATCCCAAAATCCCCTAAATTCATGGATGTGGGAAGATGGGAGGCTTCTCTCTCATCACTGCTGCTGCCCCATGGCTGGCTCACCTGCAAGCCCTCCACTCCCCATGATCCCAATCCTGCAGGGCACCATCCCAGACACATCCCTGGTTCTAGGAGGTCATATTCCATGTGCTTCCTGCAGCAGCACTAGGGTCCTGCTTAGCCCAGCATCACCTCAAGCTCTCAGGAGCCTTTCCTTCTCCAGACAGGCACAGAGACTTCAGCATGCAAGCAGTGTTTAAAACACCCTAATTAGATCGATCTTGACTTCAGCTCGGCGTGTTGGAATACAGATTAATCTATTCCATGGCTGGCACTGGCAGCTGCAACAGCAGGAGGTCCTGTCAAATCAAGCTGTAACATTACACTCCTCTGCCTTTATTATCCCCACCCCCTGCTTTTTTTTTTTTTTTACATCTCATTATAATGGACATCTGCCTGGCAGGGGAGGAAGCTCAACAGTGAGGAAGAGGAGGCAAGCATCATCCTGCGGGAAGGGGACTGGATGCCAGGGACAGCAGCCTGTTGGAGACCAAGCAGGATAATCTGGTGAACCCAGCAGAACACATTTAAGAGCCTTCTGTCTTGTAAAGAATGCTTAACATGAATTGTACTTGCTAATTAGAAGCAGGAAAATACTAGAAAAAAGCAAGGCAGCTCTTTGAGACACTTCTGCCCCTCCTAGGCACACAACTCTGGCTTCAGGGCTGTTGGGAAACCTGGATGAAGCCTCTGCCCATCCCAGTATTACAGGTGGCATTGGGACATGCTATTCCAGTGGTGTAGCATTTGATAACCCGACTTGTTTACACGTGCATTAATAATCTACATGTCAGAAGAGTAACCCACTCAAGTATCTCTGCATTTTGCCAAGAAAAATATTATCTTAAAATACTGAGAACAAGCAAGAAACACCAGTTTTATGGATGGGTGAAGGGGGGCCTGGGAGGGTTGGAAAAGCTCCACATGCAACAGCCCTGGTGAGCTGAATCCAGTCATCAAGCTGAACGTAAAACAAAATTCTTTCTATTGACAGAGAAAGTTTATTTTCCTGATGTTCTTGCAACAGAACACGCTCACTTTAATTGAGATAAATTTAACTCTGTTCTCAGCATCATGGCTCACTCAAATCACAGGTTCCTGTCGGAGGGTGATGGTGAAATACCAAATTAGGATAATAAAGTTCTGCTTAAACAGACTGATGCCTTCCCCAGGTGCTCAATCCTAAAGACCACCGAAAGAAAAACACTTTCTGCTGGCTGGCAGAGGATGCTCAGTTAATACCAGTAACTCCTTATCAGGCCACGTTTCTGCTGCTGCCTTTTCACTTCCCCCTGCCCAGGTTCTGCAGCAGATATTCATTCCAAGGGCTCTGCTGCCTTTAGTGGATGTCACAAAGGAGTAAGAGTATATTTACTAAGAAATGGGTTTTGTTGTTGTTTTTAAAGGGAGGGTGTAGCTGAGTATTTCGAAAAGAGGCTTTGTTATTGATAGAGGGCAAACAAGCAAAACACCCCAGCAATAGGAATTCTCCTTTGGAAACTGGCTGAACTAATTCTCAGGTTATCAAATTAAGCATTCCTAAGTAAAACTGACATCTAAGACAAGAGAAGGCTTTTAAATGAAGATGAATTGGACAAACATCCTTTTATAGTTCATTACACTCTCCAAGTGAGCAAAACTCGGCTGCAAATAACCATCCTGAGAAAGAGCAGGAGGATATACAGCCTGTCGAGCCAGCTATGATTGCTTCACTACAGACTCTCTAATTCAGGAGGAATTTGTGTTTTCTCCATTTTTAGCTCACTGAGACTGTTCAAGAATTTCAAGCCAGCATCCAACGCTGTGACTCGACTGTGCTGTGAGCCGCTGCACCCTCACGGACAGGGGGAGACCCCAACCCTCAGCTCTGCTACAGGAAGGTTTTGGGAATGCAGATGCCCATATAGCAACCCCCACATTTCAAAGGTCACAACACAGAAATGTTATTTAAAATCCTACCCTCTGTTTATGCCAAGAACCACTCAGAGGCAGATTTCTGCCCCTTCCCTGCAATCACAGACACTAAAGGGACACTGCTGTTCAACCAGCTCACAACACAGCATCATGACATGGCACCTCCTACACAGCCAGGCTGGTTCTCTTTGTGGCTGTCCAACCCAGCTGGGCACTCACATGAGTATTGCAACCCCACAGACATGGGAAAACCCTAAGCCATTTCTGTCTTCAGCTGCAAAATATTTCTGGTTTGAGTTGCTTCACTGCCTCAGAAAAAGCGAAATTGCTTCCAATGAGTTTTTTCTCCCAAATCTAATATCCTAATATAATGATCTATACAAACACAGGCAAAATTCAAGTGTAGATAATGTGCACTCAGTTAGACACCACAGGCCCAATCTTCAGGCTCAGATCATCCATAAAGACGCATAAGAAATTCTCCCTTTCTTTTTTCCTAATTACATAGTGTACATAAAGCATAAATACGTGTAGTTTGGATTTAAATTGTTCCCAGGCTCCCTAGAGTAAAATAATTTTTAAACACTGACAGTGTTTAAAATGTAGCTAACCAGCACTGACACCTTTATGCTAGCATTTAGAAAGGAAGAAATACATTACAGAGAAGTTACTTTTATCAAATTTAATTTGGATTATAAATTTCTGCAATAAATAAAAGCTCAGCAAGTCACATTGAGATTTTTTTTCACTGGGGTATTTATTATTTTGTCACATTCATAACACCATCTTAGAGACAATAAAACAAACATGGTTTTATAGACTATCTCTTATGTAAATAGCAACACTGCTATAAAAGACAGACAAGGGGATATTTTCCTACAACCATCAGATACATACAGAAGACTTGGTGTTCTAGAGATTGAGGACTGGATATCCTGTGAGTGGCGAAGCACTTGGAGCCACAGTGGGTGCCTGGTGGCATTTCAGCCACTGCACACAAAGGGACAGAGGGACAGGCAGGATGAACACTTTGGCAGAGCTGTTTGGTACCTAACCCAGTGCTGGAGCATTTTAGTAAGGCTGGCCTTTAGGCAGCTGTAATTAGGCCCCAGGTTTCAGAGCCCACTGAGGATTTTGTGTTTTACAGCACAGCCCGGGGTGCCCAGCCTGACACCATCCCAGCAGCAACACAGGGAGGGTGAGCACAGCCCAGCTCCTCAGAGCTGCTTTAAATAAATACTGATGCCACTGCTGCAAAGCCATTCCAAAGAATCCTTTAAAGGAATCTCTTCCTCCATTTGGCATACACATGAAAGCGCTCCTAATACAAGGTTGTTCCAATTATTTTTTTTAAAAACAGATTGAACACAGGATAAAGTTTTTATGAGAAAAGATGAAGACTGAACATGAGCGTTCTTTTTGATCAATAAACAGATAACCAAAAAGCAGCATGTTCCTAGGACCAGAACAGCACAGAGGGAACCAGTTCCATCATGCCACACCTGCAGCATTTCCCCTAAAGCCAGAGACACCCAGGAGCCTGTTCTCCCCCAGGAGCAACTACTGCTTGGTTGGGGCAACACTCAGCAGAGTAAAAGCACACACTGTGCTGCTTACACTGTGTCAGGACAACGCGTGACAGGCTCCAGGGAACCCTGCTGAACATCTCTATTACCTCCTGTCGTTAGAAATTCAGTAACTCACCTGCCCAGTGATGCAAAACAAAGAAAATTGGACTTACTACCACAGCCTTTTAGGGAGAGTTTATTTTAATAGAAATGATTTCTGGACTCATCTTAATGTTCTCCATTTCTTCAGCATGATAATGAGACGGCGGTGTGATACAAAGCCTGTTTGCATGGATCACTTCATTTTCCTGAGGCCAGATTGGCTTTTCATGCTATCACAGAAATAGTCAGGAACTGACCCCGTCAGGGCTTTCCAGACTAATCCTCACAGCAGCCAGGACTGCACACAGGTATTAACTGCAGTGTCCAGAAGAAGCAGATGAGACAAAGATTAGCTCACTTTCCAAAACTGAAAAATTAAGTCAACGGCATGAGCCACAGATCTCCACCCAGAACCTCCTATTCCAACTGAAGCTTGCTTTCAGTAAGAAGAATTAAACAACCTCACTTTCACACTGCAAATGAAAATTTCAAAACTTCCCCTAAATCCAAAGCGTAACTGCATATTTTATTACATAAACAATTTTATTATGTGACCTACAGAAACCAAACATATCTCTGCAAGTTCACTGAATAAACCCCAGACCCACAACAGCATTTCCCTCTCACCATTATCTACCCAAGACAAGCAACACAAGGCAGATGAAGTGACCACAACTGTCAGCAGGTGTGTGAATTGCTCTGGGGTTGGGTGACAGGTGAGCCCCTGCTCTCCACCTCTGCCAGGAAAGCAGCCACTGCCACACACATGCCCAGCCCATGCCACTGCCCATTCCTTGTCCTCAGGAGGGAGGACAAGCACCTGACCCCAGCTCAGCAGCTCTGGAAGAGAAAGGAACTGCTCTGTCCCAGCCATTGCCTCAGCCAGCACCCAGAGAGCTCTGCAGGACAGCACCTCCCTCCTGGCCTTGGCAGAACACCTGAGTCCCACCTGAGCTGCCAGAACAGTCCCAAAGCAGGAGATTTGGCTATAGAACTCCCATGTTTTTGCTATTTCTTTCCACTTTCCCTTGGCTCCCTTGCAAGAGTTCAGGATGGATCCCAGGCATATGTGAGACCCACTCACACCTCCTCAGCTGTTGACAATATTCACCCTCTGTAGAACTGAGCTGAGCTATGAACTGGCACAAAACCTTAAGCATCACTGGCAGTATTTAAAGTTTCTTCCAATACATAGTCCATGACCAACAAAATGAGAAAGGCACTGTTACCAGGAGCAGGAGGGACTGACCACTCAGGTCAGCCTAAGGTTCCACAGTCATTGTAGTTCTATTCCACAGCAGATCTCTGTTGAAGCAGTTTTCCAGGGTAGAGAGTTAAAAAATATAAAAAGGAAAAAAAAGCAACTTCAAAAGCAATGCAGTTTATTTCTGCAATGGCTGATGTTCATCCAGTCACACTTCAGTGCTCAGAGCCATGAAAACACTGCTTTTGAGGTGACATTTGTAGTTGCCTCATTACTCTTTTCAAAAGAGTTTTGCATCAGAGTAAGAGCTTCAAACAACAGACTCTACAGGAGTAAAATAACTTATTAACAGCACACAAAATGGAATTGCCAGGAGCTGCTGATACCAAAACAAGCAGGACAAGTGTGCCCTCAACAGCCAGCTGTGACAGGGAGCAGCAGGCTGGACACCCAGACCTGAAAGCTGCAGAAGGAGCCCTGTGAAGGTGGGTGCTGTGCCCTCCCTCCTCCCTGCAGGTACTTTTCAGACACTGTCTGTCTATTCACCTCCTCCATGGCAATAAAAAGGATCCGGAAGCACACCTACCTTCGTGTTCTTTTTCAGTAGTTCCAACTTTCTTTATCTTTTTGGGTGATTTCATGAAGAGAGGGAAGATGGTTCTCAGCCCAAGGATGTCCACAAACTTGTGGCAGTTGTCTGTGCCCTCTGGTCCGATCATGGCGTGGTCCAGCACCTTCAGGGCACTGCTGCGGGAAATCTTCTTCTCCCTGTGGAAAGAGGCAAATTAAATTGTACAGGGACACAAGGAGCTCTGGAGCACCCTACTTTAAAGAGACAAGGGAAAGGAACACGACAAGGACAAGATGACGAGTCTGAGCACCAGCTCTAAGCAGGATTTTTATTCTAGAAGCTGTAACATGGTATCAACAGTAACTCTTCAAAACTGTGGCTGAGAATATTGTCTTGGTTATTTCTTTTTTAATGTCTTTTATTTCTTTTTATTTTCTATTTTTATTTCATTTTATGTATTTTATTGTCATGGTTTTATTTTCTTATTTCTTGGCTACTGAAGAAGATATTTCTTAACTCCTTTACAAACACCACACGAAACAAGGGAAGGGCTGGGTTGGATACAAAAGGCAAATACTATCACACGAAAAAGATCAGGATTTAGATCTAATAATAGTTTAATTCAATAAAGGAGTAAGTTTGGTGAGCATAGCTGGGTCACCTATAATGAAACACCATCACCAGGACCCACACAATGGGAGGCAGACAGACCCTGGGCTGTTCTGCATTAATGCCAATTCGGAATGTTGATGGTGGTAACTCACACCAATAACACAGGGATGTGCTGAAAATGATCTCCAGCAGCCCTGTACCTCACAAACCAAACCAGAGAAATTTATAACCTATCCAGGGGAAAACTGAAGCTGACCTGAAAAACAGGTCAATAATACAGCCCAGACCAAGTGACCATCAGTAGGAGCTAACATGAGCTTGGAGAACATAAGCCACCAGTGTCCCCAAAGGCCAGCCTAGGAGGACATTCCCTCCAGGACAGGACAGTCACAAACCTCATCACCTGTCACCCCAAGTACATGCCAATCTCCTCTGATCCTGCCCAGCTGCAGACTGAGCCACCAGGACCCCAGGTCCATCAACGGGCTCCTCAAAGCCTCCAGAGAGCTGTGGAAAACAACTTCCCTGCAGAGACCAAACTTCATGAGCCCCTAACAACAGGCAAACTAAAATACCCATAGATGAACACACCTCAGCCTGAAAGAAAGTGACCCTGCCCAGCGCAGCCACAGGCACTTCTCACCCCATGGTGGGAGGGCAGCACGTGGAGATGGACTCTGAGTTACCCTCATCAGCCAAGAGCTGTGCAGGAAGATGGTTTGGTACCCCCAGATCCCCACTACAGAGAGCTAAAAATAAAATACTCCTTAGGCCAGATGACACCAGAAATGTTTTCAGGGGAAGTAATTGCATATTGATCAGCATTTAGGAAGGCTGTGCAGGGCTGAGCTCTGGAATATTCATTGGGTTTAAGTTCAGGCTTTTAGAGATCAATAGCTGCTTGCCTGGACTGTCTGGAGTTGATTTTATTTGAAATATTTATTCTGCCGGAGGGCAAGCAGTTTATCTTAGTCTCATCTGTGCTTATTGAGGGAACTTTTAGCTGAACACTAATTCACAGACAAGCAAATGTGAGAATCACCAAATGCAGAGAGGCCTCAGTGTTCCTGGAAACTCTGAATTACAACTTCATTTGCTGACCGTTGTTTTCCTCCTTTTAACACCTTTACATCTGAGACAACTCTTTTGATACATCTGTTATATATATAAAAAAAAAGAGGTGCTGACTTTATTGGTACTTTCCACATTAGCAGAACATAGCCTTTAACTTTCCAAAATACCAGGAAAAGCAGAACACTAGATTTCCTGGGAAAGTGTGCATAAAATAGTTCCGTTTAATTAACCAGAAGATTTAGTAAAGAGACAGCTTACGTTTCCAGGGGTCATTAGGAACAGCAGGACAAGAAAACATAAAAACATTTTAATAATCATAAAAAATATACCCTAAAACAGCTACAGAAAAGCTTCAGGGAGCCATATGGAGTTGTCTGGTTTCAGCTTGTTTTGCTGTACAGGAGACAAAAGCTTTTATTGAGGGTCAAGAAAAGTCCCAGCACAGCTGCAGGACAGAACATTCTGTGGCCCAAACGATGCAGGTCCCTGTGAGCTCCCTGGGCTGCATTTGTCTCTGTGCATACACGTGCTCCTCAGTTCATAGCTGGGAAAGCCACACGTCATTTTCCCTGAGCAACAGAGAATCTCCCTGACACATCCCCTGGGAGCAGCACGGCTGCATCTCCTCAAACCCAACACAGCTCTACGGCCAAAGCAATAAGCTGCCTGTCAGTGTGCACCAGGGAGCTGACAGGACAAGCCTGTTTTCCTCTCTTTTGGCTATACTGCAGTTAAGTTACTAAGGCAAGACTGAGGGACTGACCACTAAGAAGTACTTCCTGATCTAAAAAGAAAATTTAGTTTAATTCTAAGGAACATTTCTAAACTTTCTGATGGTGGATACTACCTTGATAAACTATCTTGTTTTTGATAAAGATGCAACATAAATAAACAAGCTTCACTTGGTGCAGAGATGGAAATTAAATAATTATATACAGCCCTGCCCTCACTCTAGTTCCAAACTTCCTCCTTGACTTCTGCTGTCACCAGCTTCATCCCTTTCGACCTGCCCTTCTCCCAGACCCTCTGCTCACCTCCCATGTACCTGCTTTGTGAAGCCCCAATTCCTTCAGGGCCAACTGCAAGTCCCAGATCACAGCAGAGTCCAGGACCCATCTGGCCATGGACATGCACATAAGGCACATCAGCCACACTGGGCTCATTTTCAGGCATTACCACTGACCCCCCACAAACCAGGAGAAGTTCACATGATACAACACCACCTTTTGCTGTTGGCCACACATTTTAAGGTTCAGCACAACAGAAACCATCCTGTTCTCATGACTATCTGTAGGAATATCACGAGCACATTAAATACTCATAGAAAGCTGCTGCAGCTCTCCACAGGTCTGTGTGCACAACCATCAATAATGGAACGTCTTGGCTGGATGGATCAGGCAGCACCAGACACGGAATGCTGTGTTCCCTACGACAGTAATGGAGATTCAAGCCTGATATCTTTATTCTCACACAGCTTATCTATCTCACATCATGTCAATACACTTTCAACTTTGCCTATTTGTCCTTTCATCTGCACAGGCTGTGGTACAGTGATTAACCACCTCCAAAGTAAAACCAAAACATAACAGATTCTCTGCCTGCGGCCTTCAGAGGACATCAACAGGAGAGAAAAATATTCTGCCTTGTTCGTGGGCAAGGTGGTCAATCACAACTGAATGGCATGTCTGCTCTCTGCTGTTTATCATGAAGGTCTCAAAAAGATACAAATGTACAGCTCCAGATCACAACTATCCACATTCACTCCCTATTTACAACAACATATTGCGGTCACCTAAGTTGCTCTGTCCAAGAAAAACTGAGTACTTGTGAAAGCTTCTAAGCACTAGAATTAAATTAGAAGAGTTTAAAAAATATAAAATAATCAGCTCTCGGTATAGCACATGCCTTTGGACAGTAGTGACAGAAGCTTCTAGAACAAATTCTGTGAATTGTTAGTTTTTTTCCACTGTCACTTTACCAATACCATCCAAACTCTAGAATCCACAGATTGAGGCCTTGGAAACTCTGTCTATCAGGCAGAGATGCTGCTGACAGATCCATCACACTCTGCCCCTCCCAACCCCTTTGCAACTACTGTGGGGGGCAAAATGCAGGCAAGGAGAAATTTTCCTCTTGTCATAATTTTCCAGCTGGGATGCCGGTACAGAGTGTGGTAAACAGTACAGTCAAAAAATGGGTAAAAAGCTCTTAAAAATCCAAACACTGAATCCCACCCACATGGCACAAGAACTCCAACTAATTAGTTCTGCAAGGCTGGTTTAGCAGCTTAGGACTCCAGGCAGAGGGAGGCCTGCCTCCCGTTCTCAGTTTTGGAGCTTTTCCTTAATTAGCCTCAAGAAAACCCAGTGTTCCTATTTGAATAATCCATGTTGGGTTATTTATTCGGTTCCCTGCTGCCGCACATTCCCCAGCCCTGAGCTGCAGGAGCTCAGCATTCCTGGCTGGTGTTTGCTAACCCGCCAGCACACAGCCTGGCACTCTGGGGACAGCCAGACGGAGCCCGCTGCGCCCTCCTGCAGCTCTGGGGAGCCAGACAGCCCAGCAGACACAACTCGGTGCCAGGCCAGCAAGGAAAAGTAAAGAGAGAGCAGAGAAGTCCCAGAGGTTCAGGGTGTGACAAAGCACAGCACAAGAAATGCAAACTTATGCCCCATTCACAAAAGTAATTTTTGTATCGGCATCCACAAAAATTCAGCAGCTCAGAGGCTACACAGCACAGTGGAGCCTGAACTGGGGAGCAGAAGGAAAAATGTTTTCCCCAGAGACATCCAAAAGTCCTCTCCTGCTCTCATAGAGGTCATTTAAATCCTTAGAGGGTCTATCTGACCTACAGTATTCTCTGTGGCAGACACTCAGATGAAAGATCTGCCACTTTCCAGGAGCCACTGTGGCAACCTCAGTTCTTAGGAAATAACGACGAAGAGTGGAGATTCCATGTCTGAGAAAATCCAACTTACTTACCTGCCGGAAAAAAAAAAAAAGAAAGAGAAGACAGACAAATATCCTAACACAGAAGTTTTAAAATAAAACCACAAATATCCAGCCAGAAGACATGCTGGCACATCAAAAGCAGCAAGGAAATCACAATGCTAATGAGGTACCTGAGCATCAGGTTCATCAGCTGCAGTCCCTCACCCTTCAGGAAGCGATCACGGTTGGAGCTGAGCATTAGGCAAGAGCAAAGGGAGTCAAACAGGTTCTCCATCATTTCCTGTTCCTCTGCTGTACTCGGATTGTGCCGTTTAAACACCTGAATGACAAAGAAAGCAAAATTACTCCCAAATGTTGGGCTGTGCTGTTGCAGAACACACATGAAGAGTTTGCCCCAAAAGCTCCAGCACCTGACAGGTGTCAGCCAGTGACCACACAGGTCACTGCTGCATCCTCTGTAGCTGCTGTCCTTTGCTGCCCTGACTGTGCACACACAAATGTGCATCAGCCTGGTGCAGTATATAAAGGATAATACACAGGGCCTGCAAGGGGAAGGACAAATTCACACCCAATTATGTGAATTAGATGACTACCAGAGATTCCTACACAATTCATATCTGAGGGTGCAGCAGGCAGCACTGCCTGAAGAAATACAGGTAAGCTATGAACACACTACCTACAGCCAGCTCAAGCACAGGCAGCCCTGTGCTTGGAGTGGAGCATGCTGAAGATGGACCAATTCCAACCCTGCCTACCTCCAATTTGCCAGGAAATTATAATGTAATAATTTAACTTCTACGTACCTCAGCATTAACACTTTTACAAGAGGGATTCATCTCACTGACTATGGATGACACACCATGTGGAAGGTATTTGGGGACTATGCCTCACCAAATATGAAGCATTGCTAGGACAGCACGTGCACCCCAGATATTTTCCACTCCTCCCACCCAGCCCAGCAGTCTCCCGATGGAAGAGAAGGCATGTGGGAATTACTCACAGATAACTGCTGAAGCAGCACATCGATCCCATCCAGCTCCCCAAGCAATTCTCTGTTGTCTAGACAGAGGTGGGGGGAAGGGGGAAAAGAGAGAGAAAAATGAAGCTAACTGTCAGATTTTACAGCCATCTAACACTGATACATCAGCAAACAAAATCAATACAGCTTGACAGAGCACAAAAGCTGCAGAGAAAGAGAGGGTGGAAGCAAGGGAGCACATGGGGGAGAGTTAAGCCAACAAAGGGGAGCTGGAGGCAGAAAAGGGCTGCTGTGATCTGAGAAAAGCCTGGATCCTGCCCTCACTGACAGAGATATGGCAGGCATGGCTCACCATCATTATTCTGGAGCAGAATCGCCAGCACCTCGCTGCAGTACAGCTTGTTGGCATCAAAAGGCATCTTAGCCTGGGGGAGAAGGAATAAGAGACCCATCAGGGCATGGCCCTCAGCATCTCACTGATTTGAAGAACACACTAATCAAATCACCAAATGTATGAGCAGCACTTGAAATAAAACCCAACTGAAGTAATTCTGCAGTTTTCCTCAGCAACAGAACAGTAACAATTCTGATTCAGGGATGATGGGAGGTGCCTGTGGGCTCATGCACACATGTAGAAGCTCCACTGTGATCCTTCACGTGGCCCTACACCAGTAGGTTTGGCCAAGTTGGTTCAAAACCCCTAAGAACAGTCTCCAGTTGTTTGCCACACAGAATCTCTTTCCTGTGATGTATTTCCCACAATGTTATGTGGGTGCATGGCACTTATTTCTGTTCTGGAAGTCCGTGTCTGTCAGCAAAACCAGAATTTCAGAACGTACATCACAATAACATCATATAGTAACTGCCAAAGTTTCCTGTGAGGATCAAAGTATCAGTCAGAAGAACGTGAGATGGGTTTTGCCTGCATAATCACATAACTTCCATTTCAGATATTCTCTTCATCCTCAAATATGCTAAAGAAGTAATAATGAAACAAAAATGCTGAAATTGAACCCCCAAAAAATCCCTAGAGTGGATTCTGAACGGGATCCAATGTTTTTGCATGCTGCCAAAGCTGCTTCATCTACAGAAACAGACTGAACATTAAACCAATCAGATAATTATGCAACCCGGTTTATTGAGAGATTCATAAAATAAAACAAGTTTAAAAATCATCAGTTCCCAGCTATTTATAATCCACTGCTCAAGAAGGGAAAAAGCAGAAGTCCTAGGCTTAAAACATAGCATTTGTCACCCAGTTTTTTCCCCAAACACACAACTCCCTGCAGCATGATGGACAGTCCTGCCTGTGCAGGGCTGTTGGGCCAATCATCCCACCCTGCTGCCATGGAACAGAGCACGGTGTGCAAGCACCATGCAACACACAGAAACATGGAAAGCAGGAAGAACTCAAACACCACCAAGTATTGACTTTGAATAAAGCTTTTCATTCCAAACGAACTCTGTAGAGGACAGTATTAACAGCAGCCAGGTGACAGCTCCAGGCAGACCATGGAGGAGAGGGGAAGGCGCTCGGTGCTGTACAGCCCTGCCAGCTTCAGCCATGGGGTCACCAACTGCTGCCCTGCAAATCCTGCTGAACAACATTCTGATCTCTCAAGACTGCACACATCATCAAACCCTGCTTGTATCTGCAGAAGTGAGCTATGCACTCTCCACCTGAGCTTTCTGATGCAGCCCAGACAGAACCCTGATCTTAGAACTCATCCCACAGGCATTCCACAGCAGCTCTATCCAGCTGCTGAGATCCTGGGTTAATCCCAAACACATCTGTCAGGACAAGAGATTCAAGACCAAGCGCTGCCAAGAGCCAAAGTACCTGGAGAGGGATTCATCAGCTCCCCACAACCCTGTGCAGGCAAGTAAAAGCCCTGTCTGATCCCACATCCCAAATCCAGGGATAACACAGCCAGGGAACACAACAGACACAAACCTGCACAAGCTTGGAAAGCTGTTGAGCATTCATATTCTGTGGCAGCAAGCAGGGGAATTCTAGTTGGGATTATTTTGCTTTCCCAAGTTTCTCAGTCTTTCAGCTGCCGCAGCAATTCTAAGGCAGGCAGCAGTACCTACCTGCCAAGACTAAAATTAACTTCCCTTTTTCTTTTTAACCAAAGGACATAATTATGTTACTACCTGTAGTGAGAAATTACAGATTATTTCTGCTAACAAGGATGTGAAGTGCACAGAGGGGTACCTGCATTTACACAGCTGATGGAGAATTTCTGGAGTTCAGAAGCTTTCTAATCATGCAGACATTTAAGCACAGAAGTGCTAATGCCTTACTGACAGGTTTGAGAACAGCCAGAATTTCTTTGCTATATTTCCTTCACTGTTTCTGTGAGAGGGCTGAACTATCCATTCTTTTTCTACAGCATTTTCCAGTGAATGTTTAGGCATCTTTTCACACAAGACAGAGTTAACGTGTGTAACTCACTGTCACAGGATGTAGTGTATGAAAAGCAGCTTTTAATTTAAAAAGCAATTAGTTGAGTTCAAAGCAAAAGCTGCACCCAGCAGCATTTAAGCACAGATATCACTTAAAACTCAAAAAAGTGTTAGAAACGTGGGAAGCAAAGGCCATTAAATGATTAATATTGGTGTCCCCTCTCACTGGTCAGCTTTTATAGTCCTACAAATCTCACACACGGAAATCCAACATATGTGAATCATTTGAAAAGATAAAAGAGACAATTTCTACTGCAAGACATTTATAAAGACAAGACCGAAGTGTGTATATTTAAACTAAAACTGCTGACGACACAGACCCTGAACTATAACATTTTGTCCTTAACTGGGTTTTACAACACACACAAGGACAACTGGCATTTCTTTAGCTAGTTTTTGTGCTAACTGGTCTGAAGAAGGAAAGTGAGAAATCAGCTCACCTTCAGCCTCTTGAGCAGCCACTGCATGAGGCCCTGCTGTGCAGCCTCCGTGCACATCTCCGGCCGGAACTCTGCCATGTTCTCCACGATTCCTGGGAAGAAAGACACAGAAAACAGACGGTTTTCCCCACCAAAATTTACAAACGTCATGTTTCCAGTCTCTCTCATTCTTACAGTCCTGGGAGATTATAATCCTCAAGGACTGTAAGGACTGGGTGATGGTCTGACTGCCAGCAGTGGCATCACCCTGCAATGATTTTGTGCTGTGCAAAGATCAAGGAGCAGAGGGGCAGTTATGCCCTTCCATGAATTGCAAATGTTTTACTACCTGAAAGTTAAATATATTGTCAAGACAGAAACAAAGTATAGCTCACAGATATGTTCACAGTAAATACATATTCAGTGGAGCACTTCCCTGGAGGTTTTTAAGAGCTGTGTAGATGTGGCACTTCGGGACATGGTTTAATGGTGGCCTTGGCAGTGCTGGGTTAATAGCTGGACTCTTAGAGAGCTTTACCAACCTCAACAGTTCTGTGATTGCCTCTGGTGCAGTGCCGTCTGCACCTCCCAACACAACTGGTTTGGGAAGAGGCACCTTTCAGGCAACCATGAGACAAACTCTGGCCCCAGGGATGAGTGATTCCAAGCTGTGCTTGAATAAAAGCTGTACCAGATCCTGTACTGCAGTGCTGGCCATCCAAGGGAAAAAGAGGAGGAGGAAAAGGAAGGGATAACTCATACCCCTTGGTACAAACCACAGAAAGAAGCAAGGGGCTGTGCAGCAGCCACTTACCCAGGGTGTTGTGGACACCATCAGCCTCCTCTTTCACACTTTCATCCAGGCGCTCTAAATTCTGGACCAACAAGGCCACAACCTGACCCTCCACCTAAACCCCCAGGGTCATGGAAAAGATAAAAAGATTAAAAACAAGACTGACAAGAAGATGACAAAGGAAAGACACTGACAGACACAATCAGAAGACACAAGCAACCTTGCTGTAAAATCTCAGAGGAAGCGACGGAATCATCACGTAAATCTGTCACTATGTTTTTCCTAATTAATCAAACAAGTTTTGTGTTTCAGATTAAACAGAAAAGCATCAGGAGATAAACATGCACCTTGTCACAGTCTCATTTCCTGAACCAGCCTGACTGATTTATAATCCCTCAGAATTCTGAAGCGCGAAGCTCACAAACCAGTGCGGACAGGAGAACTGTCAGCTCTGAGCGCAGCTCCCCTCCCAGCTGGTGCCTGCCTACTTTGCTGCTGGACCTTCCACCTACGAGGTACAAAAACCTGACAGAACAATGCTCACACCCACAGATCCAAACCCAAGAGTTGAACCATCACCAGCTGAAGTCCTGCAGATAAATCCTCTCAAGATGACTGGACCAAGTTCACTTCAGTGCATTAAGGAAAACCAGAGAGGCAGGGGGGAGTCCCTGAGACACAGAGCTCATACCTAAAATACGCCTTTTAAACTGGAATTGCAAAGACTCCAGATTGACTGGAAAACTTTCCATTGTGAACATGAGCTTGGAACAGTTAAACAAAGTAACATTACCAATTCAAACACTCTTAACCAGCTTTGAGCCCAGTAAATATGTGGAAAAACCACATATATGGGCTGCTGCAGAAAACAATGCAATAATCTTCAGATACCCTACAACCTTTTACCTACTTTCTTAAAAAAAAAACAAAAAAACAAACAAGTAATCTAAAAAGCAGATATCCAAACATTTCTCCCAAGATAGGCCTGACCTGTTTCTTTCAAGCAGGACAATGAAACCTCTAAACATGGCTATTATCAGTGGGCTGCTGACAATGAAAACAGAGAAAGAACTTCACTTGATTTACTACCTCTCCACATATTTTATAGAAAACATCTTCTCTAGTAGCTCCTCTCTCCCATTTCATTCACCCAGCAATCTCCCCACCAAGGCAGGCTAATTAACAACAGCCCAAAGGCCAGCTGGAGGAACTGGGCTCCAGGCACTGTCATTAACCTTTGGAAGGTAACATGGACAAGAAGGATTGTAGGAGAAAACAGTAGCCAAACAAAGCAAACAAAAGAAAACCTGTAATTCCCTGTCTTCCAAATTCAACACAATAGTTACAGAGCCAGACACAGCCATAGCAACCCTCAAAGGTAGCAATTCACCAGCTCTAAGGTAGGACAGACCTGTAAAACTCATGTTTGACTGGGCATCACCTCTCTGGAGGGGTTTGGTGTCCCCCTTCTGCAGCTGCGGAGCAGGAGGCATCCAGCACAAATAACAGGAAAAGGTGAAATCCACCCCTGGAGAGGCCAAGAGGCACTCAGAGAGTTAACTGTGCAAGGAACACTTAATACCAACCAATACATCTCCTACCCACCTAGGTAATTCTCTGGGTTGGTTCACTCTCTATGCCAAAAGGGATCCTTATTTCTGGACCCTCCACCCTAAAAGTTCATTTGCTCTGCTACATGAAAACTTTCAAGTTTTTACGTCTTGTTAAGAAAAAAGTCCCACTGCCACCAACAGATGCCCCAGTTCAAGCCCAGATTTTTGGGCTTGAAACAAGAGTTACTGGGTAGAAGACAACCAGTCTCCTGCACAAGAGGTGAGACTGAAAGATCACAGCAGCATCACTGTTGTTTGGGTAACGGTCCCTGCCACAAACTTCAGTCTTCCATGAGTGAACCCAGGTCACCCTTTTCCACAGGAGAGAAGGGAAATGCAAACAAAGCTCCTGTTTTCAATGGGACACTGTCCAAGTCATAAATATTATTACTTCATTCTCCCTCCCTGCACCAAAAAATCTCCCAGCCCACACAGAGTTTGCAATATGACAGTGTTCCTTCCAAAAAAGAAGTGGTGCAACAACGTGCAAATGGTGCAACCACCCACTCCCCAAACTCTAGCATTTCATCAAAAACAGCCATTGTGGTCTCAGGTGCAGAACAGACTTCTCCTTGCTATCTCCATCATGGGGTTGGCAGCAAAGACACCCAGAGCTGCAGAAAGTAGGGTTGAGGGCTGGGCTGAGGCAGATGTTGAGGCACTGAAATAATCTGGGGTTTCCTACTTACAAGAGCGTCTATGAGGACTTCGGCTCCTTCTTCACTCTCATGGAGAGTATCAATATCAGTCAGCTCTTGCAGCAAGTCAACCACAGCTATGGAAACATGTGCTGGGTGTTAAGGACAACTAACAGGGAGGCAAACACGTTTAGTATCAATAGCAGATGTCTCTTAGGCCAGTGTGTTCATGACTCCACGTCAAAGCAACTGGCAATATATTACCAGTGAGGTGATTCAATGCATTACAATCACAGCAGCAGGGCACAGGATACCACATGCAAGAGCACAGAGGCTTCTCCAGCAAACCTTCCCCACAAGCATTAAAATTAGGGAATCTAACAATTAGGAATGATAAAAAACAAATGTGATTCTGTGCTTACTGTATCAGGCAATTTTACTGTTCCTTCATGGTAGTTATTGTTTTCAAATCAAACATGCTGGAGTTGGTCTAACAAGGCACCGTCTTGCATTGTCAAGAGTGAACACAAGCAAAGAGAAATGAGTTATAATAATGTGATTTGGGTATTCTGCTCTCAGTGATAGCCCTGCTAACCTGATACACACACAGACTCAACGAGGGCATCACCAGCAGCAGGAGCATCACCTCCCTCTGCCCAGCCCAATTAGGGCAGCACACTCCTCAAACCGCAGCCCTCGCAGGAACAGCAGAGCTTCTGCCAGCCCAATTTTCACTCATTAACTCTGAGCTGCATAACACACAGCTCCCCTGCCTGCTGCACAGCTCCCTTGTACGACAAGACGTATTCCAGCTCATTAGACCCACTTCCCTATTCTCTCAGACACACTGATCAATCCTGCCTGCGTCCCAGGGGCAGAGCAGGAGAGGAGGTTTTCTGCATGTCCTAAATAACCACTCTGTGATGGATCTCTCTCAAGTGCCCAGGCTGACAAACGGGCTCCCAGGTCTCCTATTTGTGCGTTTGCTCAGACGCACAAGCAGAAACAGGAAAAGTATTTTCATCTGTCTTTTCTTAGCGATGTTCAGCCGCCTGCTGGGGCTGGCTGGAGAGGTGAGCTCCGCCAGAGAGAGCCCAGACCTTCTGCTGGACAAGCTGCAGGTCAGTCACCAGCGTGTCACTTCAGCCAAGTGTCACCTCAGCAGAGTGTCACTGCAGTGACAAAGGCTAATCACACACTGCACTGCACCAGCAAGAGCAAAAACGGCGAGCCAACAGAAGGAATTCTTATCTTCTTCTTGGCGCTCATGGGGCAACTTGCAGAATATTTTGTTCAGTTGTGGGCCTTCCCAATAAAAGAGAGACCTTGACATACTGGGCTTGGAAGAGCAGAGGACCGCTGAGGTGGTCTGGGGGTTAATACATGATGGATGAGGACAAACTGAGGGAATGGCGTTTCATCAAACTGTGGGAGAGAAAGCTCAGGGAGGAATCAGTTGAAGATTGCTGCTGTCTCCTGGGTGCTACAAAGATAACTGAACCAGGTTCTTTTGAGAGTGCACAGCAAAGAACTCAGCAGAGTTCATCATGCAGGGCACTCCTGTCTGAGAAGGTTCTATTGAAGCTTGCAGTGAGAGTATCAGCTGTCCTATAAAATTTAGGAGATAGTAAAGCAAAGCCTCGCTTGAAGCTTTCATGTTCTTTATTAATAAAATCTTGCTGATGATCATCTTTCATTCACATGTTTTGTGCAAAACTGTATGAATCATTCAGCAGATTATTTGCTCCCCCTGGACATTGCTTTTGTCTCCTTGAATTAGTCCCTCAAGACACCACATTTAAATCACATCTGAAGAGCTATTTGTTTAGTTCTCTCCTTGAAGAACTCATTTTAAAAAATATTTTCCTATTTGTTTTAAGAAAACGTCATTAGAAAACTTGACCTGTATCAATTCAGTTTTACATCTAGATGCTTCACTTTAATAGTGCTTCTACCCTGTATGTGAGCAGCAGCAGTCTCTGCTTCCAATGGAGCTCAAAACACTTCAGCAGTTTTATAACAAGAAATATACTTTTCCCAAAATTGCAGTTCTCAGGCCGAATTCCTACCCGTATACTCACTGACAAGTAAGTTGCAAACCAAATAAAAAGAGTTCACAGTGGAAACCCTGACAAGTCTTTGACAGCAGCAGCGACCCCAGCACAAAGCTTTCCATGGCTGACAGGACAAAGCAAGCTGTACTCCAGCACACTTCATCTGGAAAACAGCTCTGCTATCCCAGTCAATATTCCCACAGTTCCTTTTTTCCCTATGAATGAGAAATTCAGTATAAAAGCACATAGTACAAACAAGTCTGTGGTGTCTGGTATAAAATAAATAATTAAACTACAGTAACCACGAAATTGGATTTGCATGGGAGGAGCTTCCCCCTGTACAACATAAATTGTTAACAGTTATTTGAGAGCCATTTCCTTGCAGATCTTGGATAAGGGAAGCTGTGGGGTTTACTGTTTGCAGGGACCAGCATTCACCACATCAAGGTTCTACCCGATGCAAGTCAAAATACCCAAATACATAGGCAGGGCTCTCTAATATAAACTGGCATGCAATAAAATATTTATGTTTTGGTTTTAGCTTCTGATCACTGCATCCACTTAGAAAGAATGAATTATGAATTCTCAATAGATGGTGCTATAAAGAAAAGTGCTAAAAAAGAAAACCAAGATCTGTGCATCAGACCACAACATGCAGCACTAACAGGCCTTTTCACATTGTATATTCTGGAACACCTCAGGAAAGCTGTTAAGTGTTATCTCCTGCTTTACACATAAAGAAGCAAAGAATAAATTACCTTCCTAAGGCCATGGATCAATAAAAATGGAAAAATGACTGCCTGAGTCCCAAGTCAACACCCAGTGCCCTTTCCTTGGGGCTTCACTGCTCCCTCCACTCACTGATATTTTCAGGACACAGACACACAATCTCCCAAGTCACATAACAATTTTTTAGCTTAACCCACTGTAGAACATTTTACAAGCAAAGTGGGCTGAGGTCTGCTTTTACAGACTGCACAGTGGGGAGCTGGGCATAGTGCCAGCTCCCAGCTGACAGCTAAACATCAAGGCACCAGGATACTCAAAAAATGGTACCGTTTTTGATCAACACTACCAAAATGGGAAACCCTGTCTCAGATGCCCTCAGAGCTTCAGAGGTACAAGAGCCAGATGCACAGAGGGGTCAGGGTCAGTAACACTGGCCCTCAGTGAGCATGGAAATGGAATTGTCTCTGGATATGTACTTAACCAGAGGGGCCATCCACAGCCTTGAGCTCTGCACACCAAACTAAAGGTCTGGGCACATGAAGAGGGCACATTTACAAACCAAGGTGAAGCATGTGGTGAGCTAATCCATGGCAAACAGCTGACAGCTCAAGTCTCAGCATGAAGGGGTAAAAGAGTTTCATTTTCACTGGGGCTATTCCAGACAAAGTTTGCACAGTCTGAGATTTTCGCTGCTAAGACCAGGCCTTCACTTCTCCTCTGCTGCTCATCTGCTCACACACTAACACTGCCACTCAAAACTAGATGAAAGGGTCATAAAACAAGAAAGAAGAATAACAGCACTGAAAAAAATTCAGAATCAATATTACTTGAACAAAGACAGCTTTCACTGGGGAAAAAAACCACAAAAACAAAAAACCAACACATAAATTCAGTGTGGTGAGAAGAGGAGAAAAACATCTACAGGAGCCTGGGAAAGAGGATATGAGAGATTACAGAAAAGTCTATAGAAAGCCTCTCCCATGAGAGCTGCTTTAACAACTGAAGGATATCTGTGTTGTCATGTCCCAGCAGCCCGAGCAGTGACTGCACAGCGTTCAGCTCCACCAGCAGGTGATACAGGCCGGGCATCGTCGCGATCACGTGCATTTCCTGAATGATGTCATTTAAATCCAGTTCCGACTCCATAAACCTGAGGCAAGGCAAAAAGGGGTAATAAAAAGGCAAGAAGAGACCTTCCAGGAGACACCAGGTAGGACTTGTCACCCCAGGTGCACATGGCACCAGCATTTCTATCCTCCCTGTCCTACGCCTGCCCCTTGAAGTTTAATCCTGCAGCAGTATAAACATTTCCACTACATAATTTACATAGAGTAAATAAGCAGATTTGTTCCAATTCTGTAAATCAGTTCTAGAATTTCAAGGAAAAATTAAAATCAAGATGCTGCAGCCACACATGAAATAACCTGCTCATAAAATAAATTCTCCAGAGTGCTGCACCTTCCCCAGCTACCATATATTAGCATGCGGGTTGTAGGAGTCTGAAGTCCATAAAAATAATCTGGGTAAGGGAAAGCACAGCAAACTGGACAAAAAATAATGGCATTGAAGTCCAGGAAAAAATCTCTTTAATGTGAATAACAGAACACCTTGAAGGGAGGAAGAGGCTTCTACAACACAAACACCACATCTGGCTCTCCGAGCTCATGCAGCCATTCTGCTCACTACAGCACTGGGTAACATGAAATGATCTCCTCCCCACACAGATCTCTGGCTGGTATGCAAGCACACACCTTCACATCAAACGACAAGATGAAACCTTTGATTATGGCTTATGATGGTTTTTGTGCTGCCAGCCATTTACTGGCCTTACCAGAGTCTCAACAAAGCCATTTTTAATTAACAAAGTCTGTTTCAAATAATATTTACAAGAACTACAAGGCAATAACTGCTGTTACATAAGCCTTATGTAACTGAAAACATCTCTATATTCCAGCAATTTATTTAGGCTTACACCTAAAATCAAAGGAAAAAAAGTTAAGCATTGTCTTACTTCTCTGGATTATCAGGAAACTTGATCCGCAGCTCCTGGTTTTTGTAGGATCTCTTCTCAAAGGTGAGAATCATCTTCTTCACTGAACTTTCATCCAAAGGTTCCTCCTGACCAAATGAGAAAAGGCAGAAAAGTGAGCTTTGGATGCCTGGAGAAACATCAGCAATGTGGTGGGACCGCAGCCAGGCCCAGGGCCCTTGGAATTCCAGCCAGCTCTGGAATCTCACAGCAGAGAGCTGCCAAACACCTCACACACCATTCACTACCCACTTCAGCTCAGACCCTGAGCTGTTCTTTTACATGTGTTATAACCTGGCACCACCAGTACATACTGAGGTTTTTTTGCATCTGACATAGGGCAAACCTGCACTCACAGCCTGTGCCCATGGAGAGCTTCTCTGCAGAAGTCCCTTGTGCCATTGCTTTTTGTAAGTCTACATTTAACTGCTCTGAATTTATGTTCTTCTGCATTTTCCTCACTTGGATAAGCTTTCACTGCTATCTTAAAGCCTCTTCCTAAAGAAAAAAATAAATCAATATTCTACTCTAGTATTTTCTCTTTACTTTGTAAATGCTTCCAAGGTGTTTCTCAGCTGGAGTTGTATATTTACTGTACCACAGCAGTGCAACCTCGGCTGCCTCCCTGACACCTACAAACATTTTCCTTAGTTTATGATTTTAATGCACTTCTTTTATTAAAAAATTGATGACATAGATTTCCCTGTGTAACCTCTTCCCTCTCCTCTGTTTGACTGTGTTACAACCACTATTTAAGAGAAGCTCACAAAACAAAAACTAAACCAGACACCCTCCCATCTTAAGCCAAGTTTTGTGCCCATCCCCTGCTCAGGATTAAATCAAGAGTTGCTGCTGGTGGTGCAGATTCTTTGGTCGGTGACTCTAAGCAGCAATCTGATATGAAAGAGAAAACCTCCATTTCTTCAGCAAACTCCATTACAATAACAACACCAGCCCCAACCTTCAGTTATTATTGGATTTCCTTCGTTCCTTTGCCCAGCCTGTCTCATTGCCATCCCACTCATGTCACCACCCCATTCAGCCAATCAATACCACAGTGCCCAAAGCACATTCTTCTTGCAGTGGGATTTCAACGCACAAATGCTGACACTGCTTCCCTCTGTTCCCTTTGATTGTTTGCTTCCTCTAACACATATCACTACAATATCTCCATTAGGATCTGCTTTATATCTTGTATTGAATTTGCATTCAGTATTGCAGTATCCTAGAGATTAGCTTCTTCCCATCAAATTTACTGGGACAAAGCACATTTTAATGGCACTTATATTAACTGCAGTCCAAAGTAATAAACGAGAGATTTGAGTTCGAGAGAAAGCCTGGACTTTCAGCCTTTAAAATGTCTGGCTGGGAGGACTCCACTTGACAAAGAAGAGGGACTGGCACACTGCAGGAATCCACAAGACTCTAGCCAGTCAGGACGACTCTTCTCTCGATCCATCCTCCCTGGAGCTGAAAAGCTACAGACATCCTGCATTATCTTTCTCTGCTATCAGCAACAACTGTCATGGCAATAGCTCAACATCAAAAAAACAAGGGAGATTCTCAAAGACGGATGCTAGCAATGTTGTATACAAAGGACAATGATATTTTACAAAGCCACATGATTCTGCAGTGGCAAATATCGCTTGTTTTTTTATCAAACAGGACACAGGCAGCAGGAAGCAAATATCTTCTAGATTTATACCAATCTATGTGTCACATTTATAAAGTGATCTTTTCCCTGGCCCTTGGCAGAAAGGCCAATGCAGCATTGGATTTCTGTCTCCAAGGCTTGAAATCATTTACCCTTGACAGCTGCCACCCCCCCTCCTCTGACCCAAGACCTTTTTTGTACAGAAGAATGTTTGTTTATTTGCTGCTGCTGCTGCACAGCTACAAAGAGGGGGAGAAGCTGCGTGGTTGGGGGTACTGATGAGAACAATAGTCAGGAAATTGGTTAGAACACAGAAACTGTTTCCTAAAAATATACTTTAGAAGGTGATTTGGGTATTCTCAGACCAAACGGAGATTAGACTTGAAAGCCCTCTCCCTTTTGCCCCCGCTTTGAATCTTCAGCTGATATATTTGAGAAATTTGAAATTAATGAACACCTCACAGGGCAGGAAAGTAAACCCACAAACTGAAGCTGTAGGAATACAGGAAAATCACGTTAAGTCTCACCACCTACATGGTAAGCAATGGAAATCACAGGGAAGGGGATTGGTTTTTGGTTATTTCCACTGCCTCTCCTTTCCCAGAGGACTTACTTCCTCATCTTCCTCCTCTCCATCCCTCTCAATTATCTGAAGGAGTTTCTTCTTCTCATCATCAGTTTCTTCCAGGGCAGCAGACTCTTCTTCCCTATGACGACCATGCTCTCGGGCACTGGCTTGTTTCCGACGTGCTTTGATTTCCTCTTCCTCTTCATCGCGGGGTCTTTTTGTCCCTCTGTTAGGCTGAAGTCAGAGAAATAAAAGGTGAACGAACACAAGTGTTTAGTGACCCCTGCAAACCAGAATACCAATATTACAAGCCATACCAAGGAAATTCTTACAAGTTGTTTAAAAGATCTGCTTACACGACACTTAACAACTCTGAAAACTGGAAAGGAAATTAATTTAGTGAAGTGGAACATCACACGAGTAGATGAATGCCTCTGCCAAGAGCTGTGTCAACATCCTACCTTCTTTGATCTATGAACACAATTCATGGGAAAATATCTTCATAGACAGCAAGGACAAGGAGTGCACAGACAAGGAGTGGCCAAACAGCCCTGCTCAGTGGGGCACAGCTGCCCATCAAGGAACCCCAATCTGCTGACTCAGCTGAGACAACCCCACATTTCACAGCCAGCAGACTGACATGCTCAGCAGACAGCAGGGAAAGATAATTTCTTACCCACAACGTACACAAGATTATATTGAATTCCTGTGTGCATCCCATTTCACCCCCATCCTTCTGTCTGAAGTTTGCTGACAAGTAAAAGCAGAATCAGCCCAACTCAGTGTAGGCAGGACAAGGAGGACTGCTGCTTGCTGCAGCTCTGCAGGAGCTTGGCACTGCATAAAACAGCATCCAAACCGTCATGGTTTGCTTGGAACAACCTATTATTTTATTCTACTATTTCCAGTTGATTGTCAAAACTAAAGGTAATTTGCCAAGGACAAGAAGAAGTCCATTAATCCTAATCCCATGTTTTCATTCAGGCAGAAAGGGATAAAAGCATTTGCAATAGAAGGAAAAACTTTCCCCTCAATACCTACAAGGACATTAAATTTGGTCTCTCACATTTTTGAAGGACAACCAAGCTGGAACAGGAGTAGTCCATGCTCTGTAACTACAGCAAAACAAAGCTTAATTCTTTACTATTTAAAAGGAGTGTATGTATCAAGAATAATAAAATAATAACAAAAATACTTTTACTTTACATCACTCCAAGTCACCTGATAGGTGATTTTGTACCCTTGTTAGGTCTAACATGTGCCCATCCTAATTTATAAAACACCACCTAGCAGGCAACCCCTACTCCTCTGCTCTGTGGGACCCTCTGTCTAAAATGGCAAAAGTCACATCAGGCTTCCATGAACACAGGCCCTGCTTTTATCTGAGACTGGATCTTTCTCTTGTTTGATCCAATGAAAGGTGCAGAGGAAATTAGTGACAGTGTCATTTTCCTGCCAGGTCTGGCACTAGTGTGAGCATCAAGACAGGAATTTCCAGCTCCCTGGCAGGTTAGGAACTTTTGGACTGCAGAGGGTAATAAACCTTCCAGGCTCATAAGAGAATCCAACTGTGGTTCCAGTTCTGCCACATGCACAGCCCAGTACCACTGACAAGCTGACAAATTATCTGCTCTGGAGAAAATGCTGCTTTCAGGAGATGTAGAAACATAAAGCCCTCCCCCTCAGTCCCCAAAAGCACACAATTATAGTTAAGAAGCAGGCCAGGCAGCAGCCTGGCTGGGATCACTGTGTTTTCAGGGTTACCACCTTGTCACCACTTTAGGGAAGATGCAGAATCAAGTTTCCCAGACAACACATTAGCACAAATCAGAGCTGTATCTGCTCGCTCCCAGGCAGATCTGTTCAAGCTCCGTTATCTGTCTCCTTTCTCCCTATATCTTCTCTGCCATTTCCATTACGGATGGTACATTCCTGACTTAAAACCCTTCTAAAGTGCCTCCATGCACCTTTAAAGCAGTTACTCAGCTCATAATTCAATAGCCATGACATGGAAGCATACCCAGAGATTTTGTGAAATGAAAAATTTATTTGCCTGGAGGGTTTTGTGGATTGGGTTTTTTTTTAAAGCAGATTCCTATTACTTATCTTCTAGGTACATTAAAATATAATTTCACATAGATCCATTTGGAAACAAACGTGTCATTGACAACAACTAATAATTCAAACATTCCTTGAGCAACCAGCAACCCCATAAAAAGAATAAAGAAAAGGTGCTCTTTTAAATGACATCATCCAAGGAAAAAACTTCAGTAAATCCATACTCCTTACTCAATGTCCTTGATGTCACAAGGGGCCCTGCCCTTCCTATATCCTTCCATTCACTCCTTGGTAATACCCTACTCATCCTAAACCATCTTTGACAGATTAACGTCACAAACACAGACACAGCAATTAATGACATAAATCCCAAAATTTACATCTAAATCTCAACAAGATTTGCCATGGATGCTCCTAATTTGGAATTGGAATCCCATTCCTCACTCTTATTTCTGATCATTAAAAAGGACCAAAGCCCCTGGCAAGCCTAAGGTGTAATGAGAGGCTGAGGGAGCTGGGGGGTCTGTCAGATGCAAAGTAATGTGCCACGGAAAGGGACTGCATCCCAGAACAAAACCTAAATTAAAACTCCATCACGAAACCCTCCCCATTTCCTCTGAGTACACAATCCTCAAGATCAGAATTTACACCCTTGCTTCCATCTCAATTATTTTACCCTTTCTGGTATTTATGCATTGCTGGGAGAGGCGTCTCTAACACACACCAGAATCATTATGATAAATCATGGAAGTGCCCCGCGTGCGATCATTAACGCTGCCAGCAGCCTGGCAATAGGCAGTAATTGAATTCCGGGCAAACGCTATTAAGCAGGCATTAAGGCTTTGCCTCTCCTTATTGATGTTATGCAAAACCTCGCTAAGAACATTGCTGTTCCCAACCAGCACTTATTAAAGCCACGAAACCAAGGCCCGAGTGGAACACCTGGGTCCTGCTCATTCCACAAGAGATGCACAGTCATGAACAACTGATTTAAGGCAGGCATTAGCTTCTGTTCATTGATTTTCATCTTGGGCTTGCATTTGTGTTTTGCAAAGGACTGTTACCAACTAGCAAGAATTAAGCCCGTAGGTTGCTGCACCGAGCCTGGTGCATTTCGCTCAGCAAACACACAGATTGTGTCCAAACACATTTATTTAACCAATTCCACAGCTTCACAGACATCTGCACAAGTTCTACCTTTCTGGTAGAAAAGACAAAGTTAATCATTTGATAAACAAAATGTGGGGTTTTTTTACTTAGTTGTGCTAAGGTGGATCTGGCAAGAAGTTGGAATTCATTAGAAAATGCACAAGAAAAGCATTTTTCAATTGTTTTGTTAGCTAAGCTTAATTCGGTTCCTGTTGAATGCAGGGCATTCACAGTAATTTATTCAGTAGGCATTCTCATTTAAATCTAACACTGATAGCACCACACAAAAACCAATGAATACAAAAGGGTTTTAAAAAAGCTACTGTTTATGAAATATGATAAAGTAAACAGAAGCTGGTAATTGGGAACGGGAGAATTATCTGTCTCTTTCTCTTGCAGTCCTCCTGTATTGGTTGTGTCAGTTAGCTGACATACCCTGAGCTGACACTCCCTGGGGCCAAGCCTTTGGGCACAGACTTTCCCCAGACACACCTGACACAGGTCCTGGTTTATGCACAGCCAGGTAAGGCCGAGCCCGCCCTCGGCGCAGAGGCAGCACCCACCACGTGTGCCATGAGGGACAGGGAAACAAGGTCCTAAATCAAAGCACAATAATCTGCCAACGCCCCTGGGCTCCCTCCAAGCAGTGATTACACATTAATATCAGGGTTAAGTACACCACAAAATCAGAATACACATTTCTCAGAATCCCGATTGCTTCAGCCTTCGCCAAACATAAGCAAGGTTTAGAGAGGTCTCAGCAGCTTCCTATTACTCAGGAGTTTTATATTACTAAGGTATCTGTTTTGTAAGTAACCTTGTTACTGTGAAGCTCAGAATTTTTTTGTTAATGAAATCTGAAATAAATCTTCATAAATGATGCAGCTTCTTCTGTGCCCACATCCCAGCCCGCTCCAAAGAGACACTCAGAAAGCAGCACTGCAGCTGTCAGTTTGGGATCCTAATCTCCAGAGGAATCTTCAATGACTTCCTAATTTTGTTTCCAATGTTTGTGATAAACCAGGCTACTATCAATCTCACTTTTCCATGTGTTTTCTTCCCGAGGCGTGACACACAGCACTTCTAAATGGTGCAGGATCTGAGCGCTGAAAACTGGAAGAACTGCTACCCCAAGAAAATCAGAAATCTAAGAGACCCAAGAGCTCCAAAATCACACAAACTGAGGCAAATGCAACGACAGGTGCATACGGTACCCACATGGACATGGATTATTAATTTCAGAGGGAATCAACTTGCTGTGCCCTCCCTTGTGAGGCTCTGAACCACCCAAGGAGTACATCAGGGAGGCGCAGGAGAGAGATCTTTCTTGACACCCTCTGGTCAAAGACAATACATTGGGAAATAAACTAAAGATTCACTTGCCACCCTGTGAGAGCACCAAGACAGCTCTGGCAGCATGGGGCTGTACTGCCAGGAGCAGAGCCAAAGGATGAGGCAGACATCTGAGCCAATGTCAGCTCTTTGTTTTAACTGCTGGCAGGAGAGGAGCTACTGGGGTAATAACGTTGTAAGTAGTCAACAAGCAGCTCAGCTGAGCTGCCCCTACCATCAGATGCATCCACTACTTCACAAATTGACAGTCAGGTATCCATCCCAGCAGCAGAAAGGAGGATGAGCCCCCATGGATACACGGAGATCCATCCCTGTACACACCACACCCAACCCTGACAGACAACGGGGAGATGGCCCAGCACAGTGAAGTCAGACCTCACCCCATTAGTTACTGCTTCTTCTGCTGTTTGATTTTACTGACATTCCATCCAAAAATTAGCAGTTTGCAATGATCGCTCACGGTGATGAAATCTGCCTTTAATGAAAACTCAAATAATCTCCCTTATTCCCTCCCAAGACAACTGAAAGAGGACTCTGAATAGCCCCCGAGTTGGCTTTGTCCTCTTAATTACCCTCTGTAATCAGAGACCAAACACGGAGGATCTGGGCAAACAGCAGCAATATTTAATCATCACTTTAGACCATCTGCAACTGTTTTGCAGCAGCACGTAAAGTTTATGGATTCCTGCGCTTTGTATAAACGGCCAGGTGCTGTTTAATTGTATTTTTTGTTGCAAGAGGTTTCTTTTCCTGTTCTGGCAGACACTTGGGGCTGAATTGGTGGCACAGTGCCTGCAGTCTTCTGCGCCAAATTTGGCTCTGAGGGGGAACATCATCTTGCTGAAGCAAGGGCACAGATTACACATTTAGAGGAGAAAATTCAAAACAGTGTAAGAGAAAAGTAATTATTTTAGGTTGTGCTGAGGGTGGTTGAGAAGACCACTCATTTGCAGCAAGAGATTAAAGTCAGAGAGCCGAGGCTCCCTGACAGCCGGTACCATCCCTGCAACGAGGACAATCAAAGAGACCTTGAGCCAGCCCACAGCTCAGCCCAGAGCAGGGAAGCTCCCAAATCCAGGGCTGGAGTGGGCCAGGAGCTGCTGGGCAAGCTGCCATGCCACCCTCCCCAAAGGCAGAGCCTCACCCACAGGATGGGAGGCAGTGAAATCTGCTGTTTCCAACTATTTTTCCCTCCCTCTCAGCCAAAAATGCCCTTACAGAAGGGAATCTCATTTTCTCATAACCAGAGCTATTTGCCTGCCTTCTGGTCCTCCACTTCTTTCACCTGTACTCACCACTGTACCCAGTTCTGGAGGTTTGAATTCAGCATCACTGACTTCCAAGGCTCACTAAAGCATCACCTCAGCTACTGACACAAGAACCACGTGCATTGAGCTGATAGCCCAGGAGAACACCGAGCCAGGACAAATCCTTCAGGAACTATTTCAGCAGCTGGTTGAAAGCTGCAGAATGCTTTTCCCCACAGCTACGAACAATTTCAGCAGCAAGAAATGAAATTAAAATTTAGATACCCTGCAGCTAAGCAGCATTTCTTTACCTCTACAGAATATAGCCCCTGCTGTCACAAGCAATCACCCCTTGCCGTGTTGAAAGCTCATCCAAGGGAAAGCTGTACAAAATCCAAGTGAGCAAAGCAAAGTGGATGGACACTTCCCTCCAGAGTGGAAGGAATCCTGGGGAGTTCACATTCTGAGTGCAAGAGAAAAACTGACCAACAAAACCCCAAACTGGAACTTGGTAAAAAAAGACGAAGTTTATTCAGGTTTACCTCTCTGTGCCTTAACCTGCATCCCAGACATGTAAGGGATGACATTACAACCCCCAGACGGGGTGAAGAAGGCCAAAGAATCAAAGGAACCTAAGAAATGAAAATTCTAATTTGATTTTGAAATATCACATTTAAAAAGAATAGAGAACTACAGAAGCGGAGTAGATCTCAGACCAGCAGGGCTGTGCTGTTGGATGTGGAAGGATGTTTGAGACAGTGCAAGCCACAGAAGCAAACATCCTGGAGATTAGCAAGGAAGAATTCAGCGGAGTTCTCAAAGACAGACTCCTCCCACAGCATGCCCCAGACACTTCAATACCATTGGGAAAACTGCTGAGAAACTTCTCAAACCCAACAGCAACTTTTGCCCTTTTCTCTGAGCATCTCCAAACAGCACATTGCCAAAGCAAAAACATGGAGGGAACAGCAAGTCACTCCCTTCACCTCTGTGCCCCACGGAATGAGGCACACGCTGAGTTGCACAAGGAATTCTGTGCTCGGAGCTGAGGAGCAGACCTGGCCACACACAGCTGATGATGTCTCGGGGTGTTTTCCTCACCCAGTGAAACCCCACGGCTCCAGCCGGGCTGAGAACTGAAGCAAAGCTCAGCACTATCCCAGCCAAGGTATCAAAATGTTACTGCACTTCATACCCTCATTCCCTGTTTCACAGGGAACGCCTGCAATCTGCTCCTGGGACAATAAATCTTGGTACCTGCACACAACGAGCAATCAATGACTGCAGGGCAATGGAAGAAAACGCACCGAGTAAAGGAAAACTTTAAAAAAAAATAAAAATGAAATTAAATTGGTTTTGTCATAAAGCAAGGAGGAAAAAAACCATGCTCGAACAGCCATGTAACGAGCTCAGGTTTCGTTCCGGGCACAGGCGGGCACCAGTCTGCCCATCTATGGCCGAAACGACAGCAGCAAAGCCGCGGTCCCGCGGAGACCCCGGTAACCGGGTCCCACGAGCACCGCTGCTCCGAAGAGGGGGAGAGACCCCCAAAAGTTAGCGACACTTTAACCAGACCCCGTGCGAATGCACCGAGTGCAGCTGGGCAGGCCCCGCACGGCGGCCGCCCCAGGCCCGGGGCCGCACCGGAGCTGGAGCAGCATCGCTGCCGCCGCAGCGGGGCCACGGACGAGGGCACCTCGGCGCTGGCGGCCGGAGCGCAGGGGACCGCGACACGCTGAGCACGGCACAACCTCCCCAGCTCACCTGGTAGCTGAGCAGCTCCCCCACGTCCATCGCACCCACCGGGCCCCGCCACCGGGAACCTGTCGCAAACCACCGGGGCCGCGCGACACTTGCCGTAAGGCAGGCAACACAGGCCGGGTGGTGGGGCGCCACACTGCCGGAAAGCGAGGCGAAGGGGGGCCGTGCCGGAAAGGGAGAGGCGGGATGCGCCACACCGCCGTAAAGCAGCGCG
>VYXD01004992.1:149818-163797 GCA_013397195.1 Hylia prasina
GGGGCGGGGCGCGGGGGCCTCCCGCCTGTCCCCCGGCGCCACGTGGTACCGGGCAGGGAGAGGACGAGACCCCCAAGCACCTCCGGTGACAGGAGGACCCTCCCTGCCCCGAGCACCACGGGCGAAGCGAGGACCGGGGGACCCGTCCCCGCTGTGCCCCGGGAGCTGCTGTCACCCAGCAGGGGAAACGACACCCAGCAGAGCCCCCCCGCAGCCGCCCCCGCCTCGGGGACAGCGAAAATCAGCGTTTTCACGTTTTTCATAACCTAAAAACGCTCCCCGGGCTGAGGCGCGCTCGGGAATGCAGGCGACTGCTGCCAGCGTTTATTGACAACACACTTCTATTTATACCCGGCGTCATTAACCGCTGTCACCTTGAAAACAGGCCAATAACTGGGCTCTGAGTGCGGCAGGAGCGACGTGACGGCCTCTCCGTTTGCTGAGGTCGGGACAAATGGATCTGTAATTCCACAAGATGCAGAACCCTAGACAGACTGAGGCATTTCTCAATTTAACAAATAAGAATAATTAGGAGAGAGTCAACTCGGCCAAAATCCTACTGAATTTATTTCAACTATGCTTTAAAAAACAGTTTTGAGCTAAAATAATTTTTCATAATGATTGCAGCTATTACACAGTTATCTCAGCAGGAGTCTGGTTTGAGAAATCTCAGAAAATTAAAAAAATATATAATGTTTTTGAAGGAGTTCCTCACATCCCCCATTGTTTCAAGAAAATATGGTCGATCGGTCACGGCAAAATTAACTCAACAAATCTGCATGTTAAAGATGAGATAAATAGGAGATAATGATTAGCTCATCTGGCTTTGGGGTGTTGAGTGTTCAGATAACTCCCTAGCTGTGAAACCACCACATTTGGAGACCCTCAGGGGCGTACTGGCACATACTGGGAACAGGATGCAGCTACTGGGAAGCTTGACCCCCATCCAGGGATAACCACAACAAGCAGGTGTAGCACACACACGGAGAGCAGTGGGGACAAGAACTGACCATCCACAGACACACAGAATATGATGACCTGTTCCTGCCACGAGGCTTCCCCTCCACCTCATTCCCACTGAGTGGAACAGCTCTGGGAGGAGCTGGGGGAAGGCAAAAACCATCAATGACTAGAAGAACCTCAACCTGAGCACAGTGAGTGAGGCTGACACCTTCGCCTCAAGCTTCTTGTTTAACAAAGGGATAGAAAATGTTCAATTCGACTTCCTGACAGGACTCAAAGGCCAGGGGGAACACTCAAAAAAAAACAAAAGCAGGAATTTGAGTAACTGAGGCACTGCATTGCTGCCTGGGAAACCCAATTCTCATCCAGTCCTACAGGGCAGGATTCAATAACAGAATTTTTATCCAATAAGGCGAGTTAGAGCACAGGGACAAAATATTGAATTAAAAAGCAAAACCAGGAGCAAAATCAGCGTATTAAAAAAGCCCTCAAGGAAATAAACGAAGGATGGAGACAAGCAGCTGCCCTGGGTGGTGGGTGCTGCATGGGACTGACACCAGCCTCTCCCAGGTGGAACATGCAACAAGGTTGGTTAAGGGGCTGAAAACTCTGGATAGACTGGAGCAAACCCTGGGACTTGGCTTCGTCGGGAGAACAAGGACCCCAGAAATCCTGGCTTCCTGTTCCCAGGCATCGACCTTCCACAGGGAATGGGATGCCACCTTCGGGGCTGACTATGTCCCCAGTCCTTTCCTGACACTTTTCCCTGGGTGGGCAGAGAGGAGCCAGGACCCAGCAGCAGCTGCAGATGCGGAGAAGCCCAAACCACTGCAACGGTCCCATCACGGAAACACCAGTTCCTCATCCCAGCAAAGCAGGGCTGCAGGGGATGCTCAGAACCATGGATGGGAGCGGAGGTGGGAGGAGGAAGAGAGGAGGAGAATCCTGGTTTAATTTTATTCCGAGTTCAGGTTTCAACCCAGATGCCTCGAGATCTAATTCCGAATAAATAATTGTACTGAGTAACCCAGGTCCCCCAGTGATTAACTAAACACACTGAGGCTCGCTGAAATTGAATTAGTGGTGTGCACTCAGCCGTTATTACCCTCCCCACATCATGAATATTAATGAGGGGTTATTAAGAAATGTAAATGATGCCTCAGGGGGTTGGGAGCACAGGGGGTGCAGGGCCGTGCGGGCTGATATGACAAACCATTAGGAAAACAGCCTGATTGAAGCCACTTTTTAATTATGTCAGATCTCGCTCTTTGGCGGGTGCAGCCGCGTTTCCGGATGCTTTCGTCTTTATTAAAATGAGAAAAAGGGAACAAGTCAGAGCTGGAATGGGAAATGAGCCTTTGCATGGGGGAAGATTCAGCTGCCCAACAGCCTGGCATGTAGGGGTGACTGTGTCCTGCACCCCTCAGGGTCCCCCACCCCTGGCTCAGCTCTGCCCAGGACATCCCCATGCTGACAGAGGGGGACACTGGCATCCCCACAGCACCTGCACCCCGGCCCTGGACCCCCACAGCCCCCAGCTCCCCCCATGGCCCTGCTGCCTGCAGCCCCTTCCCTCGGTTCAGCCTTGCTGGGCAGTGGAGCGACTGCCACAGGCTCATGCATTTTAACAGGCTCTCACCGGGTTCCCCGCACCGGAATGGGAGCTGACAGGGCCAGCTGAGTTAATCAGAGTGGATAATGGAGGGAAAGAGAGAAATCTCAGCCCAAATTGCTGCAGAAATCATGAGCCGGGACTCAAAACCATCGAATTAAGCTGGAATGATGCTTAAAGGGGAAGGCAGCAGTTCTCTCAGCTTGCTGTCCCACTGAGGCAGGAAAGGAGAATGTCCACAGACCCCTGTCCTCTCACAGAGGGTAAGGGCAGCCAAACATTGAGGAGACCCTGTTCCACAGGAGAGATGTGCCACTGCCACTGGGACAGGCATCTCAGTCCACCCAGCTCTGCAGCATCAGGGGGGTCACACATAACACAAAGCAGACCGAGGACTGTTCTTTGGAGGGCACCATCACATCAGATGCTTTGTTTTGGTGATGAGTATGGCCCAAGCCTGGATCTGCTCCACCATCCCAACACTCACTCCCCTCCATGGTGTCCGTGCTCACCCTCCGTAAATATCAAAACCGGGTGCCTGGACAGGGCTGAGCTGCTGGCAAGGGAACAATGGGCATCCGATGGAATCAAAGCCCATCCCTGCGACCCGCCGGCATCGCCGCGGTGTCACCGCAGACAGATGGAGCAGTCTGGGACAGGCACGCACGCGGAGTTCGTTGGGATTCAGGTCTCTCCGCCCTGATGGCTTCATAACACCAGGCTGCCGCTTAATTGCACCCGTAAGTGTTGGAATTACTGAAGGGTAAAATGCAAATGGTGTAACCTTTCCTGAGCTCACCCAGCACTGCTGTGCCGGCTCTGTGCTGAAGGAAGCTGCCTGAATCCCTTCCCAAAATTCCCTTAATTGCTCAAAAGCTGCAGGGAGATGGCTTCCCCAGGCCTCAGGAGGGAGAGGACAGGCCCTTTGTCAGGGTTGTGTGCTGGTTCCCCAGTGCTGGAGGCACTGGAGGTAAGCCCTGGGAGCTGCCACCTCCCCAGACTGACCAAGACACCCGTTCCAACCCCACAGCACTGTGACCAGCTGAGCTGGGGCTGTGAAGGTGTAAGCATGGAGCAAAACACAGCCTGTGCCCTCCCTCTCCTGTGCCGCCTTCCCAGCCTGAACGCTTGGCACAGCTCCGGGCCAGGATCCCTGCACGATTGGTCCTGGGGTCCCGTGGTGCTGGATGCCAGGGCACAGCACTGGCTGAGCCCTCGGCACAGCAGGAGCTGGAGGGGTGCAGCGCCAGCACGGGAACCCAGCTGTGGTATTATGGTTAATGAGATTTTCATGAACCTGCGGATCATTTGGTGGGAGGGGTGGGGACAGGCCCGGGTAATTAAAGGTTGCTGACCTGTGAAATCAGGCTGTGAGAAGCCAGGCACAGAGCCGAAGGTAGATGTGGCTAGAGGAGGGAGGGAAGAGGAAGGTGCAAGGGGAGAGGGTGTCTGTGGTCAGACTCTCCCTGCTCCTCACCTGTGCTGGTGCCACTCACTGGCCTGGTACAGCTGGAGCCTGGGTGCTGAAGCAGCACCTTATTTATGGCTCTACTTCCCTGAGATAAACTCCACAAAGTGTGACAATCAAAATTAAAGATTTCTCCAGAAAGGCAGCCTAGGGGAAATCACTGCTGCGGCCAGTGGAAATTTCCCAACGGTGACTTTTAAATTAAAGGAGAAAAAAATTTCTTTAATTTGGCAGCATGCATGGGATGCAGCTCACTGGGCACGTTATTATCCAGCTCAGCAAATGCTCCCAGAATTCAGTTGTGCTCCAAATTACCAATCTATCTGTAAGGCTGCACATCCCCACCTGTACCAGCACCAACCTGCACTGGGGAGCTGTGTCCCAGTCGGGACTGGGCGTGCCCTGTCACCCCACAGCTAAGTCCTGGCAGCTGCCCCCTCCCCACATAACCTGATTTTTCTGCCCAAGCTGGAGCAGCTGCCACATATCCCCAGTGTAGGAGCTGCTCAAGGCCATGGGGAATGGTGGCACAGGGTGTGCAGGTGGCCCTGCCTGCCCTGGCACGGCTCTTCCCCTCCCTATCCCCCCGCCCCTTCAGGATGAAGCAATGAAATTATTTTTCTACTTGAGTAGTTTTCAATTTAGATTAAGAGAAATCTGCGCTCCGTTAGCAACGCTGCAGTAAATCACGCGCGGGCAGCACGGCGCCGCCGCAGCCCCATCGCTTATCGCCTGCAAACCTTTTTCAACGCTGACAGGCTCCAAGTGTGACATTGAGCAGGGCAGCAGCAGCCTGGCAGGGACACTGCAAAGCGTGGGGGACCCCCACCTGGCACCCTCTCTGGGGCAGTGCCCGGGGCAGGCAGGCACCCTGGGAAGGATCAGGCTTGCCACCGTCCCATCCAATCCCTGCCAGTCCCAGCATGTCTTGACAGGATGCTGGGGCCACACCAAGTGCCTGCTGCCAGCATCGCTCAGTACTCCAGCAGCTCACCAAGCCCCTGCTCTTACCCATCACCCAACACAGCTGTGATAGTGCCATTGCTGGCTGCCCTGCAGCCAGGCCAGAAGCATGTCCCATCCTCACGCTCATCTCAGCACTGCCACCATCCTTGTGCCAACACCATCAAAAGGAGCATTTGACAGAAAACAAACCTTTTTTTTCCCTCTGGTTCTTGCAGCTCATTTATCGCTGGCGCGGGGCAGGCGGAGCTGTCAGCGCCTGAACCTCACTCATCCGTTTAACCTTGGGGGAAGAAACACATTTGTGCCGGATAACGTGCATCAGATGGTGGCACCAGGAGCGCCTGTAGCTGCTGCGCCTGATGGATGGGCTACAGGGGCCTTGCCTGACCTGTGCTTGTATGTTATCTGCATTGCTGTGGGAGGCTTTTCATCATGCCGACAGCTCCGGCAGCACCAGCCTGGCAGGAGAGACTCACCTCACCAGGAATGGCTGTGGGCACTGCAGCCAGAGGTGCCCGGCCTCGTGGCTGTACTGGCATCGTGGCACCCGAGACTGTGAGCCACCGTGCCAGAGGACATGTGTCAGGCTGTGCCCGTGCCAGATGCCTGGCTGCAGTGGGGCCGGAGGCACAGGGAGAGCTGAGCTGGTGCCTGCCATGCTGAGGGGACAAAAGACACCCTCACTTCTGGCAGTGCCACCAGGCCAGCTGAAAGGGGAGGCCAAGCTGCTGCACATCCTTTGGGTGACATTTTGCCAACAAGGGGTCCTGTGACAGTGACAGAGAGGGCATGGTGCTGGGCAGCCTGGAGCGTCGGTGACAGATGAGTGCTGCCAAGTGCCGACACAAAAGCCATTTGGTGTAGGGAAATGATAGATGCTAACACTAATTTTAAGCACAGGCAGCCGAATTCCTCCAGACAGTCTCGGCACTAAGGATTTAGGGCACAGCTGCTGGGTTCAGATAAGGTGTGAAATCAGCCCAGCATGCAGGGTGTTACTTGGTAATGAATGGCCGGTGATGGATGGGGGTGGCTCAGTGCTATAACCTCCGCATTTGGAGCCTTTCAAATCTCTTGCCATCAATCCTGGTTGCTGCCAGGCACCAGGAGGAGAAGCCAGGAACTGGCAATGGGCACACAACCATGCCGGGTGAGTACAACAGTTTGGATTCCCCTGCACCACTGACAGGAATACCAGAGGGGTCTGGGAACAGATCCTGCCCAAGCTGGAGCAGTTACAGCTGGTTTCTCCAGTACCACCATACCACCAGCAGCATGGCCAAACACACCCCCTCTCCTTCCTCTCACCATGGAGCATCACTGGCTGCTTCCATGTCCTGGTAGCAACCTGGTAAGGAAGGGGATGGTGGGGCATCCTGCCCTCCATGGGGACATCCCTGCTCACCCAGCACTGCCATGGTGAGCAGCCTCAGACCCACGTGGACAGCGCAGGGACAGCGCCAGCCCAAAATATTTATGGTGAAAGTGATGCTGGAAATGGCAAGTGCTGTGCTTGTCTGTAGCATTTAATCTTTCCTCTGACCTTATAAAAAAATCTATTTGTGTTGAGATTTTAAATTCACTTCCTAAATCATCCACTACAGGCTTCACACCATATTAATTCCTCCTCGAGCAAATGAGTTTGGTATTTGTTCTTTTCCGGTACTGCCAAAGCCAGAGCATCGGAAGGATGGATGCCATGCTCCCCTCAAATCTAATGCCTGTGCCCCAGCTGGTGCTTCTCTGCCCTTTGCACCCCTATGAACAATGTCACCCTGTGCACACACTCACCCTCACACGCAGCACCTTTGAAGGGATCCCATCCCCTGCAGCTCACAGGAGAGCTCTAAGCAGGATGGTTACTGCTGTCACCTCCCAGGAAAAGGAAGAATCAGAGGTGGGGGTGAAGGCCAGGGTCTGCACAGAGCAGCAGCCCCCCAGGCAGCCTCCTGCCTCAAGAGTCAGGGACTGCCTTGTGCCAGGGCGACACGTGGCACAGCTGCAGCTGGAACAGATCTTCCAGAGGAGCACTCCAGCACAGAGCCATCAATCCAGAGCCTCTGTCTGCCAGGGTGAGACACGGGCAGTCCTGGTATTGAGCAAATCACTGGGAATGCAAACCAGGCGCACCTGGGGAAATACATCAAGGAATTACTGCTGCTGAGGGTTACAGGGCGTTCCCAGCTCACACAGTGCACCTGGGCCCCTCTTCTCCCTGGATCTAAGGGGAGGGGTTAATGATAAACCATGGGGTTTATCAGTCCCTGTGCAATGGGCATGAGCAGTATGAGCAGACAACCTGCTCCTGATTTATTGCCCTGGAAATGTTTTATTTAGGCAACGTATTTAAAGGAGCTAATTAGAATTGTATTAATATTTATGGACCATATGGAAAAGCTGATAACTGCTATTGGAGGGTATTAGCTGTTATCTTACACTGGGCAGGACTGGGATGTTTGGAGGCAACTTTAATTGTGGTAAGAGCAGCCAAGGTCTCGCCAGCAGCCAGTGACAGCAGCCCACCTGTCACTGCATGGCCAAACCATGCTGGAATTAATAACTCTGCTCACATGGTCCCCCTGAGCAGCAGAGCACCCCTCCAGGCATCCCTCCACAGGGACGGGAGCCCGTGTTCTTCCAACTCCCTGGAGCAACAGCACAGTCTCCATGCTCCCAGTCCTGCTGCTGCCAGTGCTCCCATCCATCCAGCCTGGAGCAGGGGGCTGGGAGGGGCCCCAGGGACAGGCAGCCCCAGCAGTCCCTGGCTCATCCATAACCAGCTCCCTGCCCGCGCCCGACCTCTCGCTATAGCAAAGTTCACATCAATTTTCCTTCCCCTCATTTGTCTGTAAACCATGAAGAAAAATCACCGCCGTCTGCCCGCATCAGGCCGCCGCCGTGATGTATGGCTGTAATAAAATCCCCATTTTGGGAGGCCGCCTTCCCGCGCCGCCAGCCAGGCGCCACGCGTGGCCGTGCCACCAGCCGGGCGCCACGCATGGCACAGAGCCCATGAGCAGCCAGCCCCAGCCCGGCCTAGACCCTTGCATCTTGTCTTGGCCTCACTGCATTATGGATAGGGGCTATTAGAGCTGCTATTGAGCAGCAGTCCCTGCGGGTGTTCAGGCAGCCAGTGCTGTTTAACCCCCAGATTGTGAGGGACGAGGCGGGGCTGAGTGGGGCTGCAGCAGGCAGTACCCGGCCTGTGCTGGGCACCCTCCTCATCCTGAGCTGGGGGACAGCTGTGGTCCTATCTGATCTGCCTCAGCTCCCCCAGCTCTAGGAACAGCATGCTGGGATGAGGGGCCAGCCCACTGCCTCCCACATACAGGAACTTTCTGTTCAGCACCCAGCAGCAGCCACGGCGCCAGCTCGGGGCCAAGCAGTCCTAGAGCACATGGGCAGGGACACCTTCCACTGGACCAGGTTGCTCCAACCCCCATCCAACTTGGCGTTGAACACTTCCAGAGATGAGGCAGCCCCGGCTTCTCTGGACAGCCTGTTCCAGGTCCTCACTGTCCTCACAGGGAAAAATTCCTTCCTAATCTCTAATCTAACCCTGTCTTCTGTCAGTGGGAAGTCATTCCCCCTTGTTCTGTCACTCTACGTCCTTGTCCAAGTCCCTCTCCAGCTCTCTTGGGGCCTTTTCAGGCACTGGAAGGTGCCGTAAGATCTCCACGGAGCCTCCTCTTCTCCAGGCTGAACACTCCCAGCTCTCCCAGACGGGCTCCAGAGCGGAGGTGCTCCAGCCCTTGGAGCATCTCCGTGGCCTCCTCTGGACCCGCTCCAGCAGCTCCACATTCTTATGCCGGGTCACGCTCGGGGACGGGGATGGGGCAGCGCTGCCGGAGCCCGGCAGAGCCCGGGCCCGCTCCCGCTCCGCTCCGGCGGAGCAACAGCCTCCTCTGCCGGCCGCCGCGAGGGATCGGCACCGGGACGGGACCGGCCCCCGAGCCGCGACACACGGCAGGAGGGGACGGGCACGGCCGCCAGAGGCACCGGCTGGGAGGAGCTGTGGCAGGGAGGTGGGTGCGGGTTGGGAAGGGGCTGCCCAGACCAGGGGGTCCATTCCCCACAGCCCAGTGGCGGAGGGCACACCAGGCTGGCACTGCCACGTGCCGCGCAACTGGCATGGGCCAGCACTGATGCCGCTCCACGCCGTGACACGCGTGGGGCACACAGCAGCCAGGGCAGGAAGAGTGCAAGGTCCCCCAAAGAACCCGGGGCCGCCAGCACCAGCCAAAGGGCCAGGGCTGCTCGGGAGAGGCAGGTGACCCCCACATCGCCACCACTGCACTGTGGCACATGCCACATCAGGGCAAAGGTGTCACCCAAAGGAACCCCATGCATGTGACCAGGCTGCTCTCAAAGGCCCTGGTTCCTGCTCATGTTTCCTTTTGCTTCAGACCCAGTGTTCTGGCAGTAACAAATGCATTCGGCTGCTCAGAACAGGGATGACGCACACAGGAATTTCCAAGTGGGAAAGTACAATCGTTGAGCTGTAAAACCCTGGATGAGGCCACAGAGGTCACATTGGCCTCAGCACAGATGTCTGCATCCTGGCAGGCTGGCTTTGTCACAACTTCCCAGGCAGGGCGTGTCCCTGGTGTCCCTCCACATACTGGGACCCCAGCTGAGGCCATTCTCCAGCCCCAGCACAAGATAAGTCTCTTCCACCAGCCCCCCAAAAAGCCTGGTTCTGTCCCTCTCCACCCACTTCAGCCCCAGATGTCCCCTGTGCTTTGCTGCAGCCCTGCCAGTCCCCTGCTCTGCCCACCAAGGCAGGCTGCCTCCGCCCAACTTGCCAGCAGCACCTGCAGGTCCCTTTTGCCATTCAGTGAGGCACAGAGAGCTGTGCCTGCATGGCCAGAGTTCAGCAATGAGAGGAGCCACAGAACAGTCCCCTGGTGGGGCTGCAGTCCCTTAACCATGCCCCTTGTCTACATGGAATGAGATGCAGGAAGCAGAGGTCCTGCTTGGCAGTGTCTCAGACACAGCAGTGGCAGCACCGTGGGATCCTCAAGAGCAGGGAGCACACCTTTGGCATGGTCACCCTTCACATGCTCAGTTGGGCTCTCTCTGATCCCCCACACCTTTGACCTTGGGCATCCCGGGGTCACCTCTCACCAGTCTGGGAGCATGGGGAGGTGAGAGGCAGCCCCAGTGCTGACCCCGCCACAGCACCCATCTGCTGGGACATGTCTGCAGCCAGCGACGTGTCGGCACTGAGCCACCAGCCTGTCCCCACAGAGGAATGGTGCTCAGCAACGGGTGCACCCAGCCTTGTGTCTCATGGAGGCTTCCCACGCCCTGCTCCCCCTGAGGCCATGCTTGCCCGCCGGGACACAGCCGGTTGTCCCCTGAGGCTCCACTGGCAGACGTGGCATGATGCAGGCACCAGGCCAGGACTAGGACAGGCAGGCTCTGGGCCTCGGGGATGGGCACAGCCCAGCAAACCCACAGCCCTGCATCACCCCAGTGACACACTGCCAGGACAGCAGCCCCCAGGGGAACATTCTACTGAGCAGCCCCCTCTGGGTTCCTATCCCACAAATTCATCTGATCACTTGTCACAGCTGGGTAGTTCTGGGCTCCCTATGACTGTAGGGTGACCCCAGCCATGGCCTCATCTCCCTTTTCCCATGAGGGTGCTGAGGGTCCTTTCCCCTGCTGCAGCCAGGTTGCCAGGCCAGGTAAATCATTTCTCAGGCCGTCACTGCCTCGGGCACAACTGTGACACGCAGCAGCAGTGAGTGTTTTGGCACACGAAGGTTGTGCGCATGGCCCCTCCCCAGCCCCACACAGATATAAACCCCAGCAACCCACACTGCCCATCCATACCTGTGGCATTCACCAACATGAAGACCACCATCATTTTGCTCCTGGGCATCCTGGCCCTGTGTGCCCAGCTGCAGGCAGCCCCTACAGATGATGAGGACCACGGTGAGTGCTGGGGGGCTTGGGGTGGGTGCCTTCTGCTAGGCCTTGGAGCACTGCGGGGCTGATTGGGGCTGGGGTCCCACACGGAACGAGCAGGTAGGAGCAATCCCACAGCACAGAGCCAGGCACATCCCAAGCTCTGGAGCATCCATGCACCACTGAAGCTGTGGCCGTGGCACAGAGCAGGGCCACCGAGGTCTGTGCTGCAGGGGCAGCGTGGGCACTGGGGGGCTCGGCAGTGGCAGGATGTGGCAGGAGCCCTCAGCAGGTGCACAGCTGGACCTGAGGGGCCGTGCACCAGTCCGTGCCCACGGCGTGGGGACCCTGTGCTGCCAGCTGAGGGGCCCAGCGTCTCCCGAGGATGGGGTGTCCCTCTGTGTCCCTGTACTTGCTATCCCTGCTCTGTGAACAGTGATTCCACCAGGAATGCTGTCAAAGCTGCAGGAGGCTGGTTCACTACTCAGGGGCACCTCAATGTGCCTCTTTTAATCATTGACCACGCTCCCTCAGTAGTCAAGAGACGTGACTCCAGCACCTTCCCTGCTGCCATGGAGGAGCCACGGTCACCCACGAGACTTGGGCACAGCCACTGTGACCAGGCTCAGTGGTGGTGGGTACAGCTCCTGAGGGATGCAGCAGAGACGAGCCTTTGGGGTCTGGCTTGGGGCTGCTGATCGCATGTGCTCAGCCAGGATGCCCCCTGGCCATGGGGACAGCTGGCAGACCCCTGTACTCCCCACAGCCATCCTCAACCTCTGCTGAGGATGAACCTGGCAGAGCCAGGGTGGGGACACCAATATCCCAAATGCCATACACTGGGGACAGGAGCCAAAGCATTCCTGTCTCTCAGAAGGTGAGGCCAGTTGCGTGGGCTGGAGCTGCTGGCCCTGCTGCCAGCTTGCTGAGTCCCTCTCCAGGTGCTCCAGCTGGCTGGGGGCAGCTTCAGCTGGATTGTCCCCTCAGCAGCCAGCTGGGCACTTTGGAGCTGAGGCACAATTGTGGGGAAAACCAGTGGTGCCCACACTGCTACTGCCAGCTCTCAGCTTCCCCTGTAGTTTTCCCTTCATCTCCTTCCATGAGCCTTCCACTTCTGGGCTCCCATCTGCTGTCATCCAGCTGCTCTTGTGTGGCCTGGCTCCTGGCATCCACGCTCACAGTCTCCCAGTGCTGGCTGCTCACTGCCAGCACCGAGGTCACCCCACAATGGGGTCACCCCATGCTGGGGCAGAGTTGTCACAGGGTCAGACCAGGGCAATGATGCTCAAAGACAGCACCAGCAGAAGGCCACAGCCAAGTCACAGTGGGACCCTGATGCCTTGGGAAGGGATCAACCCTGGGCAGTGGGTACTGTGTGGTACCCAGTGTGGTACTGGCAGCAGTGCTGCTGCTCTAGAGAAGCTGCTGCTGGGTCTAGGTGGGCTCTGTCCCTGTGCAGCATAAGTAGGGATGGTGCAGGTCCCTCCTCTTCATCCTGGCAGGCAGTGTGCTCACCTCTCAGCTGTTATCACCCCCATCCCACCCTGGCCAACACGGCACTGTGCTCCAGCCCTGGTGCAGGGGCCTCTGGGCTGTAAGATGGTAGTTTCCATTCCTGGCATCCCGATGTTGGCCTTGGGCCCACTGTGAGGGCATCCCAGCCAGCCTGAGCGTGCCAGGTCCCAGCAGCTCCTCAGCAGATCCCCATCCTGGAGGGAGCAGGGAAAACGGCTGCCTTGATGATCTCCCTGCCACCCCAGGCCTCCACCCATGTGTCACTCCCACTGCCGACTGCGGTGACATGAGGTGCGGCGATGGGGCAGGCGGCTGAGCACCGGCTCCTGTTCCTGCATAAACACCCGGCAGGGAGGGGACCACAGGCAAAGGCAAACAGTTACTGATTTACTGCCACGCCGCCGTGCCACATTGTTGACTGTGGGGTTAAATTACCTGGAGACGGACCCCGGCAGAGCAGACGCCAGCTCATGACTCAGGCAGGGATCATGTCCTGGCCCCATGCACCCTTGGCCCATGCAAATTTGCAAGATGCCCGGAGCTGGGGCTGCCTCTGCCAGCAGCAAGGAACAGGAACAGGGCAGGTTTCATCCTCCTGCAGGAGGCTGTGGAGGATATGGGCACTGGCAGAGTGACAAATGCTGATGTGAGCAGGGCAGCCATGCTAGGTGGGCAAGCTGGGCCCATTCAAACCATCCCCAGCTTGATATTGCCAGGGGCAATGAAGTGGCCTGACCCACCAGATGTGCCATGGGAAGGGTATCCCGCACAGGCTGAAGGCACTGCGGTGATACAGCCCCAGTACCACCATGCCCTGGGGCACTGGAGTGTGCATATCAATGACTCACTCCCTGACAGCCACTGCACAACTGGATGGTCAGTCCGCATCCCCAGTGCCGTGGGAGGCTGTGAGGATGGCAGGGTCCGTGGGCTGCGGCTGGGCAGGAGCTCCTGTGGCTGTGGGAAGGTGCAGGACAGCCCCGGGACTGGCGCCTGCCCGAGGCACAGGCAGCTTGGAGGACCCTTCACTTGAGGAGCAAGAGCTGGAGGAGAACAGTGGCAGGAACAGGAGCAGGAGCTGGGTGAGCAGCAGTAGACCTGAGCCACAACCCTGTCTGCACCGCTGGTTCCTCCCAGCCTGACCCAGGCCAGGGGCTCCATTGAAGCTCATGACTGTGCCCAGGGCAGTGCAGGGTGAGTCTGAGCTGCCTCACTCCATGCGAGCGGTACCACTTCATCCCCAAGGCCGGTCGCCAGGCGGGGCATGGCGACCCAGCGCCCGGTGGGTTCGGTGCGGGGCTGTCTGGGGTCCGGCGTGCGGGGGCCGTGGCCAGGGGGGGTTGGCTGCTGTTCCTGCCGGGCGAGTTCTCAGCATGGCCGCCCAGTCTCCTCGAGGCTCCCCCTCCCTGGTCGGCAGCCAGCAGCAGCAGATACCTGATACTCGGGTTGTGCAAGCGCGAAGGGGGAGCCTGGCCCTGCCCGGCCCTTGGGAGCCACCCGGAAGGCCGAGCCCGCCGGCCCCACCTGGAGAGGAGCTTA
>VYXD01004992.1:164301-178824 GCA_013397195.1 Hylia prasina
CGGCCACAGCGCAGCCGGTTCCTGCACCATGCCCACGGCCCGCAGCGTCCTCATCTTGGCGGGGTTCCTGGCTCTCTGGGCAGAGCTGCCGGCAGCATCCGCCCAGAATGACACCAGTGAGTATGAGCGCATGGCCCAGCACAGCTCGTCAGGGCACGCCCGGCGAGCGGCCAGCATCCCTCCCTCCCAGCCCCAGGGCAGCCGGCGTGGGGGCCGGGGCGAGCGCCAGGCTGTGGCGGCGCGGCTGGGCTGGGCAGCATCCCTGGACCCAGCCCTGGGGCCGGGGCAGCATCTCCCGGAAAGGGACGCAGCCCTCGCCCTGCCCGGCTCCGGCTGCCCCCGCCTGCCCACGCCCCCACCTTTGCCTTGCAGCAAAAGCCGGCGTGTGCCCGAGCCCGGCGACGGATGTGGTGAACTGCACAGTGGGGTGCCAGTCCGATGGCGACTGCGAGAGCACCCTCAAGTGCTGCCCGGCAGCCTGCGGCAAGGCCTGCCAGAAGCCCGACGGTAACACTCCCTCCTGCTCCTGGCCGTGCTGCCCAGAGTCGGTGCCACTGCCACGAGCCAGCAGCCCATCCCAGCCGGCAGTACTGGTGCTCGGGGTGCAGTGGTGGCCACAGGCCTGTGTGCCCGATCTGTGTTCAGCTGCAGCACGGGGACTGGGGGCTGCGTGGAAGCCCAGCAGGCTCGGGGCGTGCTCCTGCTGGGCCACGCTCACACCTTCCTCCTCTCAGCGATGCAGGGGCTGAGTGGACACCCCCAAATGATGCTGGGGGTTGAGTGGAGGGTGGGGTCTGCGCCGTTCCCCTTTGCAGCCTTTGTTGCCTGCTCAGCCTTGTGGGCAGCTGCCAGCCCAGGATGTGGGCACCTTTCTGTGCTGAGCACACTCACAACAATCCTTCTGGACAGCAACCCAAGGAGATGGGTGGAGGAGTTGGAATCCACAGCTGCAGACAGATGGATGTGACTTGGAGGCTCCAGTGCCTCCATGGCTGCCAAGCACTGGCTTAGTTGCACCTCAGTGGAGGGCAGCATGGTGCAGAGCCAGAGCTCAGTGACAGTGGCAGGCAGTGGGACAGCAGGGCAGGGCCCCCACACTGGCAGGCAAAGGCTGTTTGGGGGGCATGTGATCCTGGCTGAGGCCTAGGCTGCACCCCCATGCCATGAACAAACAGCCAGGGCCATCCATGGCAGTTGTAGAGGACAGCAGGGCCAAGGCCTCCATCATGTCTGTATGTTGCAGCTGTGCATCCTGTGCCAGCCATGTGTTCCTGAGTGGGCACACAGGGCATAGGGACCACTGGGGACCACTGTGCCATGTGGCCTCCCTGACATGTCCGCATCAGGTCCAGCTGGCAAGGAGTGCCACCAAGCAGAGCTTTGGGATGGGGAAAACGCTGGGTACCATGGTGATCCCTCCTCCATGGCAGATAGGGGCCAGGGCAATGCCCACAGCTTTGGGAGCTGCAGGGTGGGTCCTGCCCCCCATGCCAGAGCCAGCAGGTCTCAGCCATGTTCCTTTGCCTTTCAGAGAAGCCTGGCACCTGCCCACCTGTCAACCCAGGCATCCCTATGCTGGGCGTCTGCACCGACCAGTGCAAGACTGATGCCAACTGCTCCGGGATCCAGAAGTGTTGCAGGAATGGCTGCGGCAAGGTCTCCTGTGTGACACCCATCCACTGAGGTCAGTTGGGTGCATTCCAGCCCCAGGGATCCCACTGGTCACTGTGCACTGTAGCACGGCACCTGTGCACCCATCCCACTCACAGCCTCTGCTCCTTTGCAGGTGCATCCACCTCCTGCCAGCCCAGCCACAGGGAAGCTGCTGCCCGATGCCCATCCCACATGTCCTGGTCCTGGCCCTGCACCATCCCCCAGGCTTGGAGCCTTCAGCCTCAGTTTTCTCCCTGGGGTTCTCTGCTCGGGGCGAGCCCCCTGCACTCTCACCAATAAAGCAGCTTCTCCCTGTCATGCTGTGGCTGCCTCTCCATCCCACACCATGGCTGCCTCTCTGTTCCATGCTGTGGCCACCTCTCCATCACGAGCCATGGCTGCCTCTCCATCTATGCCAGGGATGCCTGGAAGGACTTCTCACAAGCAGCAGCATCGACTGACTGTCATGCCTCCGAGGGTCCCCAGCCTGTGCCCTGCCTGGGGCTGTCCCATGGGTCCATGGCCCCAGCTGTCCCTGCACTCTGGCTTCTCCACCTTGGGTCCTCCACCATGCTCAGAGCATGGCTGTCGAGGTGCAGCTGTGTCCATGTCCCATCAGAGCAGAGGTGTTCCCTGCTCCCTGCTCTGCAATGGCCAGGGGACAAACAGTCTCTGCAGTGTGTGCCCAGCATACAGAGCATCACCCAAACTCCTCCTTACCTCTGCCCTCCCAGCCTGGCCATGGCACCTTGCCCACAGCAGAAGCCTGAAGGAGCTTTCAGCAGTGCAACCCACATGCCCTGGTCCCATCCCTGCCCCTGCCACACCCCTGTCCACCTGTTCAAAGCTGGACTCCTGCTCCTGTCCTGCTTTCCCCTGGTACTTCCAGCTCTCCACAGGTCTCCAGGGGCCCTGTTGCTCCTGTAGCTGCCTGCTCCTGCTCCCAGCCCCACAGGGATCAGAGCATGTCCCTCCTGCCTGAGAGGGGCTGGCACCCTCAGAGTCCCTGCCCTTGGCAGGGGACAGAGCAGAGCCATCCCCTGGGACTGAGGGAGCCCCCCACCTTGCCCAGCACTGCCCAGTGTCTGGTGCTGGTTCCCCCTCTCTCAGTGGTGCAGGTGCAGGCTGTGCTCCACCACAGCTCCACAGCAGCTCTTCCTGCTCCACCTGTGCCAGGAGAGATCCAGTGGACACTGAAAACTGGAACAGGACACTGCTCCTGTGTCCCATTCATGCTCGCAATGGTGTGGCTCTGGGAATGCCACTCAGCCCTTGGCCCAGCTGCTCACAGGTCACCAGTGACCTGGAAAAGGAGCTGCAGATGTGCCAGCCATGGGCCACGAGCCCAGCACTGCCCTGGGAATCTCCCCCAAGCTGAATTGTTCATGCCCAGCACTCCCAGTCCCGAAACTGCTGCCATGAGAAGGAGCAGCTTGGCTTGGCCAGCCCCCACTCCAGCAGGGTTTAAATCCCAGCCCATTGCCCAGAAGCACATTGACTGCAGCGCAATGCTGGGCCACCGCACCCTTCTTCTGGTGCTCCTGGCACTGCTCACCCTGGCCCAGCAGCACAGCCCCAGGGACCAGGGCACTGCCCTCACCTTCACTGCATCCCCACACCAGGCTCTGCAGGGACGCTGGACCCCCACTGCCCCACCTGCTCCCCCCAAAGGGGGTGAGTGCCCAGCGGGGGTGAGCGGGGCCCCTTGGCCCCCCAGACTGTACTGCCTCTCCGACCACGGCTGCCCTGGTGCTGAGAAGTGCTGCCAAACTGGGAAGGTCTGGACCTGCCTCCTGCCCACCACAGGTACTGCTGCTCACTCCATGGGATGCCAGCGTGAGGATCAGGCAAGGGGTGGGATGTGAGCTGGTGCCTGTGTTGATGCCCCTGGAGCAAGCCCTGCTCCCAGGGACACAGCTGCATGGAGCATCTCCCTCTGCAGAGAGCCCGGGATACTGCCCCCGTGCTGGCAGTGCCATCGGGCCAAGCTGTGGGACAAGATGTCACAACGACACCACATGCCGCTCGGGGGAGAAGTGCTGCACCCGCGGCTGCTGCACCCACTGCGTGCTGGCTGAGCCAGGTGAGGTGTCCTGGAGATCCCCATGCCAGGCTGAGGATGCCCTGGGGCAGCCCCAGGGGTCTGCAGCCCCCATTGAACCGTAGGGGAGCCGTGAACAGTGGGGCCAGGCTGGCTGCATGCCAAACCCTGAGCCTTCCCTCCAGCCAAACCTGGGTTCTGCCCTCGGAAGCGTGCCCAGAGGGGAGCTGCTGCCTGCCCCAACCACTGCACCGATGACCGGGACTGCCCTGGGGAACACAAGTGCTGCTTCTCTGGCTGTGGGTTGTTCTGCACCCCTCCAGACACAGGTACAGCCTTGCCAGCCCTCTCTGATCCCCATGTCCAGCCCACCACTGCACTGGTGCTAGCCCAGCTCCCCCTTGGCAGAGCCCAGCATATGCCCAGCCGTACTGCTGGACAAGCCACAGCAGCTGTACCCGGCCAAGTGTGCAGCTGGTGGCATCCATCCAGGCCCCAGGGAGTGCGTGCTGCTGGCTGCAGCTCCTGGTGCCACACGTCTCCCCTGGGCACAGCCCCAGCCCTCAGGAGCCCCTTGCCAAGAGCTGGGCCTCAGGATTCTGTGGGAAGGGATCCCCATGCCCAGCTCCTCCCTGATGGGTGGGAGATGGCTCCGAGTGCATGAAAGGCTGAACCCCCTCCTGACCATCCCTCCTGCACCCCCCTCAGACTACATGCTGCTGCAACCAGAGAAAGGGCTCTCCTTCACCACTCCAACTACCAGCTGGCATCCCATATTGAGCTGTGACTGGTGTTACTGGGTGAGACTGGTGTGGTTGTGAGGCTGGTGACTGAGGTCATCATGGTGCTCTGGAAAGGAAGATGGAGGTGCAGGACAGGGACAGGATGGAGACCGAGGTTGTGCCAGGAGCAGGACTAGGGACAGAATCCCAGCACAGCTGCACTCCTCACTGTCACCAGGGAGCCACCATACTGCAGTGAAGCCTGGCGTGTGCCCCATAGTGCTGCGGGGCTCTTTGGGACCCTGCCTGGAGCTGTGTGACACCGACAGTGACTGCACTGGGGACGACAAGTGCTGCACTACCGGCTGTGGCTACATCTGCAAACCACCCACCAAGGGTAGACCACCAGGTGACTGATGGGGCCTGTGGGGCCAAGACCCCTGCGCCACCTCCCTACCTGTCATCATGACCCTCCCAGGGGCAATGGGAAGCTGGGGACTGAGCTGCTGTCCAGTGGGGCAGGAGCTTATTGAGGAGCTCACCCCTGCAAGCAGGGCAGGTCCACACCCTGGAGGGGTGCCCTGAGCCCCGCACCCCTTTCTCTCTCCACATGTCCCAGCATGGCCCGGTCTCTGTCCCCCTGCAGCAGAGGGTGATCGGGCAGCCAAGTGCCTCCTCCTGTGCCTGCAGGACAAGGACTGTCCCCTCGGCCAGAAGTGCTGCCTGCAGGGCTGCAGCTGGGTCTGCATCCACCCACTGTGGGGTGTGTCCCCTCCAGCCTGCTGCCTCCTGGGTCCAGCCTGGAGGGGACAGAGGGGGGTCCAGGGTGGGAGCACCACAGGGCTTCCCATCCCTCAGAGAAGGAGCACTGAGGCATCCTCACTGACCACCTCACTTGCCTCTTCCAGGTGCAGCGTAGTCGTGGCCAGGAGGGGCTGCACCAGGAGCTGCCATTTCAGGGTCATCCCCCGCTGCACTGCCATTGCACCCGTGGGCTGAGGTGCTCCCACACCTCTCCCTGTGCTGGACCCTTTGCACTGGCAGGATGGCACCAGCATTGCAGGGTCCCTGGCACCCCCAGCTGTACCAGTAAATGCTAAATGCTGCCTGCACTAGCCCATGGTCAAGATTCCTAATGACCCTGCATGAGGCAAAACCCTGCATCCACTATGGCCCCAGCTGTTCCACAGCACTGAGACAGAATAAAGCATCCCACAACACCACTGTTCTGGGTCACCATCCCTGTTCTCTGCTCTGGTTCCCAGAGGAGCTGGCAGCCGGGGCTGCATGCCGGCAGGGAGGTGCAGACAGCCATCCCTGCACACAGGCGCTGCCCCAGGGCAGGGAGAGGGTCCCGATTCCATGCAGGTGATTTCCAGCCATTATCATTCCACGGTAACCATCCTGTTGGGCCTGGGGGCTGCATGATGTCCCCTCAGCAGTCATGTACTGTAAAACAAGTTCCCTCAGATTCCATGTGCCAAGGAAGGGTTCATTTGCATCCCAGAGTGTGAAAGCCTTGTGGGAAAAGCAGTCACGGGTCAGAACAGATGGAGCACCTGGAGAAGAAGGATGGGGGCAGGGAGAATCACCCATGTGCCAGGACCTGCTTACTCATGGTGCTGGATCCCAAGCAGTCCCATGCAAGGAAGCCACACTTGGCTGAGAAGCAGCACCATGGCAGCAGAGCTGTTAGAACCCCTCATGCTGCTCCCACTGCCATGCCAGGACCAAGCCATGGGGTCTATCCACAGCCCCCAGTCCAGGGAGAGGTGAGTGGGGCTAGAAGGAAACCCAGAGAGGAAGTAGCAGCCAGCAAGGATGGGGTGGTGCAACATGGGGGACAGCAGTGCCTGACCCCATCTGGCCTTCCCTGCCCCACAGGTCACCCTGATCCCAAAGCAGGGCTTGGGCTGAGATAAGTGGGATGGCTGGTGGGATGCCGGCAGGTTCTGGGAACTGCCTCTCCTCCTGCCCCTCCTGCCCATAGCACAACCAGTTGCCACAGCAGGCAGTTCAGCTTCAGCTGCCCTGGAACTTCAGACACCCCTGCCACAGACTTTAAACCAAGCCCCAGCTCAGCTCCAGACATGCACAACATCCCTGGCAGCACCATGAGCCCAGGAGTTTTCCTCCTCCTGGGCCTCCTCATCCTCAGGGCAGACCCAAGTGTAATACCAGAGAAGGGCGGTGAGTACCAGGAGTTAAACCCAGCAGCTGCCAGGCACAGGCAGCCTGGGAGCAGCTCCTTGCATGCCGGTCCCCATGTCCCTGCCGTGTCCCCTCTGTCCCTGCCCAGAATATGCTGACAGGGACCGTGTCCCAGCTGGCTGCAGCACCTGCACCTGCTGCCTGGGGGACCCTGCCCCCACCGCAGGGTGCACGGGCATGTGTGCATGCCCTCAGCCCCGTGGGCACCCCCTGCACCCCACGGGCACAGCAACTGTCAGCTCCCAATGGTACCACGTGCAGCAGGGGCTGTGCTGCATCCTGGGCACAGACCTCTGCTGCCAGCCCCTGCCATGGGACAATGCCTGGGGCGGTGGTGCCTAGCTGCGACGTGGCTCTGCCCACACCAAGACCACAGCCGGTGCCTCTTTGTTTGAACCAAGCAGCTGCTGTTTGCAGTGAAACTCCGGCTGCCGCTGTTTGCAGCCCAAACACCGCCCGGCCCCGCCACAGCCGGATGGGCTGTTGGCAGAGGCGGCTCCCGCCGCAGCCCCAGCTGGCAGCAGGAGCCGGGCACAGGCGCCAGCTGGGGCTCGCCTGTACCAGAGACAGGGCATCCCAAGTTTCCCAGCATGGCCAAGAGGAGCACAGGGTGCCAGGAGGAGGAGGAGAAGGAAGAGGAGGAGACAGCAGTGGTGAGGAACGTGCTGCTTGCAGTGCGGATGCCCGTGGCAGCAGGATGCTCAGGAATAGATCCTGACCTCCAGCTGGTGCTGGCTCGGTGCTGGCTTCACCCTGACAGGGCCAGTGACATTCCTCCTGGCACTTGGGAGGACACAGATAGGCCCATGCCACACCACACCATGACATGTCGTGCTACACTGTGCCACACTGCTGTGCCATGCAGGTCTTCATGTGTCCAGCAGCCCCGGGCCATGATGCAGAGAACTCTCCAGTCCCTGGGCTGCAGTTCCTGCTTCAGTTCCCTGGCCCCTGCAGAGAGACCCACATCCTGCTTCCCCAGGGATGGAGGATGAGGGGCTCTGGCACTGTCCTGACATTGCCATCCCATTGCAGGGAACTCCCACAAACCGGGAAGGTGTCCACGGGATTTCATGCGCTGTTTGCGCCTGGAGTCCCCGCTCTGTGCCAATGACTCCAGCTGCCCCGCTGGACTCAAGTGCTGCCACTGGGAGTGCCGGCTCCGCTGCATCCTCCCGGCAGAAGGTACGGCACCGCGCTGCAGCCGCTGACACCACCTCTGTCCCGGGGCAGCTGGCACCCTTCTCCCTGTCCCATTCCCCGTGCAATCCCCATTGCTATGGAGCAGCTCCCTGTGTGCTGCTGGCAGCCTCCTGACCGACGCTGGGCTATGTGGATGGGATGGGACACAGGAAGGGGCGCGGCCAGAGCTAGGCAGAGGGGTCTGGCAGGGGCAGGTTTCCTGGTGCTGCCATAGGACACTGCAGTGCAGCCTCACCTGTCGGCCCTTCGGCGCTGCAGAGAAGCCCGGTGCCTGCCCGGCAGCAGCCCCCGAGGGGCTCATTGCCCCCTGCTCCTTCCCCTGCCTGGAGGACAAGGACTGCCTGGGAGCGCAGAAGTGCTGCCCGCTGGGCTGCGGCTCTGCCTGCTTGGAGCCGGCGCAGGGTAAGGACTAGGCGGGGATGGCTGTGAGACCTGGCTCACCCCAGGGACCCAGTGTGCCGTAGTTGTCTCCCTGGCGCCCTGGCCCCTGGGGCAGCACGCACAGCTTTCCCTGCACCGGCAGCTCCTGACAGCTGCCAGGAAAACCCGAACGCCGGGACGTGGCTGCAGGCGCCAGAAATGTGCGGGTCATGGCAGGAACCAGGGACCCCCGGGGCAGGCAGAGCAGCCAGCGGGGGATGCTGAATCGTCACACCCCTTCTGCCCTGTCAGACCAGCCCAAGCCCAGCGAGGGCCCCACGGTGCAGCCAGGACCATTCCGGGAGCGGTGCCGAGGCGACGGCGACTGCCCCGACGCGCAGAAATGCTGCAACAGCAGCTGCGGCCACCAGTGCCTGCCGGGCGTGCCGGCCGGTGAGGCAGGATGGGACAGGATGGGCAGTGAGGGCGGGGACACGGCTCAGAGACCGGGAATGATGCCTGGGGTAGCAGTCACCATGGTACAGAGCTGTGGCACAAAACGGGACCTCTCACCCCATGTGTGAGGGGTGAAAGGTGGAGACACACGGCACAGCCCCCAGATGAGCACTGGAGTGGAGAGGGAAGGGGACAGTGCCACCACGGTCTGGTGAAGCCACCGTCATGCTCTCATCCTGCTCCACGGTGCAGAGGACACCAGCCCTGCCCCAGTCACTCAAAGGCCACTGCAGCACCAGTGGGGATGCCTCAAGGACCAGGACTGTCCCCCATCCCACGTGTGCTGTCACCAGCTGTGCAGCAGGCACTGTGTGGCAAACAGCCAAGGTGAGGGGGCTGGGAGCCACCCCAAAGTTTCGACAGCCCCGCGTGCCCTGGTCCCCACGGCTGTGTCTCCAAGCAGTGGCACTGCAGACAGCTCACACCATACCTGCAGGGAAGGATGGATTCTGCCCAGTCCGTGCCGGGCTGTTCCCCAGTTACGACTGCAGAGCCTGGTGCTGGCACGATGGCGAGTGTCCCCGCGAGGAGAAGTGCTGCCTCCGTGGCTGCGACTTTGTCTGCCTGCCCCTGTCCCGAGGTGCCAGACAGGGGCAGGGGTGACCCCCAGCTCCAGGGACTTTGAGACTGGGTGGGGAAGACCCGCTGCTGCTGCTTGCAGTCCCAGCCCCGCTGCCTCCTGCCCCCAGAGAAACCAGGCATCTGCCCGCTGGCTGAGGAGGCTCCGCTGGCCCCGTGTGGCACCACCTGCACCAAGGACTGGCAGTGCCCGGGGACTGAGTAAGTGCTGCAACAGAAGCAGATGTGGCTATGTGTGCTCAGCCCCCGAACCAGGTGAGGCAATGGTCTCTAGAACAGTGATTCCACCGGGAATGCTGTCAAAGCTCCTGGGCACAGGATGTGGGAAGGCGCTGCCACAGAGCAAGCACTCAGATCCCCAGGCGCAGTCGTCAGGGCACCCTGAGGCAATACAGGGTGGTCCCTCCTCCTGCTGTCTCTTCCTGCCCCTCTCAGACAAACCCGGTGAGTGCCCAAAGGTGAGGCCACAACACCCATCGGAGCCGTGCACGGAGATGGACTCCTGCACCCACGACAGGGACTGCTCCTGGCAGGAGAAGTGCTGCTTCTCGGGCTGCGCCTTGCACTGCACCCGCCCTGCCCGAGGTGAGCGCGGCAGCCCAGCCACCAGCACAGGGAAGTGATGAGAGAGCAGGACGGGGACCTCCGCCCTCACCCGGGTCCCCTCCTCTGGCAGAGCACTCTGGAGAGTGCCTCGGGCAGGGCCGTGCTGGGACATACGGCGATGGCACGGGAGCCAGTGCCTGGATGACAATGCCTGCCAGCGAGAGGAGAAGTGCTGTGGCACCGGCTGTGGCTGGGAGTGCATGGCCATACCCAGAGGTAGAGGGCACAGTCTGTTCCGGGGGAGCTGGCCCCAGCCCTCCAAGGGTAGCCAGGTGACAGCAACTAGGCGCCCCTGCAGACAGGGAGGACAAAGCTGATGGCCGGTGTGTGGAGGAGTGCCAGGCTGATTCACAGTGTCCCCGGGGACAGCGGTGCACCAGAATCGGCTGTGGCCACATCTGCATGGACATCCCTGGAGGTGAGAAGCCTGGCTGGCTCTCTGGGGGCCATGTGTTGCTGCCCTGGAGTGCCCCATGGCAAGGTGCCCCAGGCCAGATGTCCCCCAGCTGGGTGACTACCTTGCAGGCAGAGTGGGAGTGTGCCCCATCCCCAGGGACGGGGGCACGTGCTTGGACCTGTGCAACTTCGACGAGGAGTGTCCCTGAGGCCACAAGTGCTGCAGTAACAGCTGTGGCCACGTCTGCACGCCAGCCTCTCTGCAAAGTCAGCCCCTCACACCTGCCCAGCCTGCAGGGACAGAGCCCAGGTCCCCTTGGCACCCACTCAGGGGTGTCCTGGCCCTTCATCCCCAATGAGGAACCCTCACTATGACCACACTGGAACCCTGAGCTGGGTCTGCCAAGGCAGCTGTACCTGCAGGGGTCTCACACCCTCCATGGATATGATTTGCCCCCATCCTTCTTTCCATGCCTCCCCCTCTTTCTGTGCAAGTGATGAGCAGTCTCAGCTTAGCCACCAGGTGACCATCTCCCCCACTCACAGAGCGTGACACTGTGGCTGTGCCATGGCCCAGTGCTGAGTGGTGCTCAGAGGAGTGCGAGGCTGACTCACAGTGTCCCTGGGGACAGAGGTGCACCCGCACCTCCTGCGGCCGTGTCTGCGTGGACGCTCCTGGAGGTGAGGCACAGGAGACCCAGTGTTGCCCCAGGGGACCTGGGGTGTCTCAGCCAGGTGGTCCATGCCAGGGTGCTCTGCCCTGCAGGCAGAGGTGGAGAGTGCCCCATGCCTAGGGGTGGTGGGACCTGCCTGGACCTGTGTAGCCTCGATGAGGAGTGTCCCTGGGGCCACAAGTGCTGTAGCAATAGCTGAGGCCACGTCTGCACGCGAATGCCTGGTGGTAAGGAGGCCTGTGGCCACCCTAAGGGGGCCAGCAGCAGGGCTAACACCAGGTCATGCAGGGTGCCATCTGACCTGTATGAAGGGCACAGCCCTTGGCATGCTCCCAGCTCAGCATCACTGTGAGGCCAGTTCCCATTGCTGCCCCATTGCTCTGCTCCCAGCAGATGCATTTGCAGGGGATCTGAAGTGATGCAGAGTGGGATGGAGCTCTCATGGTGCTGGCCAGCATGGCTGCAATCATGGCCACTGGTCCCTCACTCCTGCAGTCTTGTTGCGCCCTAAAAGCGCATCCTCCTTTTCAGATGTTGTGTGATGGGAGAGCAGCTCCTCTGCAGCAGGAAGATGCCTTCATTAGGGGACATGGGACAGTCATGAGCCCCAGCTGGCCTGTCCCCCCACCACCACTTCCAGCAATAAAGTGTGTGCTTGACTGCCCCCGCTGCCCCATGTGGTCTTGGAGTGGCCCTGAAATCACCTGAGGCCTCCAAGGCCAGGAGGTTCAGCAGAAGGTGGTGGCACAGGGCCAGTGAAGCAGTGCAGACACAGACCCGGGTCAGGGCAGGCTGGGGACAGGCACCACCCCAGGCATCCATCCAGGCAGGAGCTATTCCTCCTCCATTCAGTGGCTTCGGCTCCCAGTCAGGTCATGTTAGCTGCTTGAAGGCAGGGTTGGGCTGGGAGCCCATCTGTGGCAATGGGAGCTGCGGGGTGGTGGCTGGGTGAGCCCTGCCATGCCATGCTGCTGGAGGCACCCACCGCCCAGTCCCCATGAGGGAGGAGTGCCCGGAGGGATGGGCACTGTCTGCTCCTGCCAGCACAGGCAGGAAGGACCAGACCCAGACGTGCTCATCCAGGGACTCGTCCTTGTATTGTCACAGTCCAAGGGGAGGGACAGGCTCCTCGTGTCAGGCACCACACATGTGAAGGAGCATCCATGCTGGCATGGGCACATGTCCCTGTCCTTAGGCCAGTGAGCATCCCAGGCAAGCCACAGCCCCCAGCATGGCCACCCTGACCCACAGCCCTCATTGCCACCAGCCCCATGGTCTCCCTGTAGGGTCAGGGATATGGCCACCAGCAGCAGTTTCCCCCAGGCAGGGGCTGTGCAGAAGCCACCACTTCCCAGGCCAGCACTACCAGGCACCTGGAATTGAGAGCTGGGGCATCAGGAGAGGGGCCAGGAGCAGCTGCCATCTGTGGCCCACAGCACATTGCTAGTTACTGACGTGGGAACAGGCCTGGAAGCACTCGCCCATGGTCTCAAAGTTGTTCCTGTTGCCGCCACAGCCGCCGTAGATGAACTCCTCACACCTCTGGCTGGAGGCATTGAAGAAGAAGCGGCGGAAGAGCGCCTTGCAGTTCCCACAGACTGAGGGCAGGTAGCAGAAGTCTGCATGATCCAAAGGGGACAGGCTGAGCCAGGGCAGGCAGGGGACACTACCACGCTCAGTGCTTTCAGGCCCTCAGACAGCTCTGACAGCTGTGGTTCCTTTTTACCTCCACACCCTTCATGCCAGCACACAGCTCTGCACCCACCTGCCTACACACCAGTAGCTTCCCCACAGCACAGTGTGGTGACCCCCACAGTGCACAAGACCCATGAGGAGCTCAGGAGCACCCCAGGGACCTCCCTTCCCAGTTTGCAACCCCATGTCAGCCAACACCCCTCCGGTCACCCACCCCTGTGAATGCCACGCTGCCACTCTAGAGCCCCACCACCACAGCACTGAGCCCTTACCCAACACTGGCTCCTGGCATGTGTAGCCACACTTGCTGGGACAGCACTTGGTGACCCCGTGGCAGTCGGCATCACTGGTGCAGTGCAAACAGGAGGCATCCATGTGGCAGGAGCCACAGTCCTTGTCCAGTGGGTCCTCCAGCTCTGAGATGTGGTAACAGTACCCAGGCTTTGCTGCAGGACACAGTGGCCAAGGTGTGAGAGGCACAGAGGAGGGGCCAGAGCAGCCCCCCAGTGCCCCACGGTCAGACCCCAGGCTCCCACAGTCCCACACTAGTAGGCACCTGACAGCAAATGGGGCAGTGGGAAGCACTGGGCAACAACAGCACCCAGAGCATCCCCATTCCCAAGACATGACCCAGCCACACTCACCCATCCCCAGCTCCTCTCGTCCAGTTGTGTGCGGGGCCAGGCTGGACCGCTTGACAAGGGGGAGCAGGGCAGCAAGGAGGAGAAGCCAGCCAGGTGGCAGCTCCATGGTGCCCTGGATGGTTGGGTCTGGCCCCGGGTGTGGTGGGCTGGGATTTAAGGTGTGCAGGCGGGGCGGAGGGAGCAGGGCTGGTGCCTAAACCCAGCTAATTCCTGCCATGCAGGTAACGAGCCACACCCAGGCAGGGCCTGGTCTCCCTGGTGGCATCCTGGCCACAGCCCTCGAGCTGGGGGGACCGGTAGGACAGGACAGTTGTCCCGGCACAGCCCTCGGGGAGCCCGGCTGGGTGGCAGCAGCATGCCCGGGTTGGGCTGGGGACAGCACCAGCGACTGACGCAGCCTCCTGGGGACAAGCCTGTGTTAGGGACAGGCATGGGAAGGTTGGCACTGGCCTCTCCATTGCCAAGGATCATGACAGTGCCATGCCAGGGCATGGAAAGCTGCCAGCTCTGACGCAGCTGTCAGCCAGGGAAGGGCTGGGGCACGGCACACTGCAGCAGAGCTGTCCCTGTGCTCCCTGTAGTACGAGTCCTGGGGAAAGGCTGTGCCAGAGCTGTATCCCTTCATCACTTTCTCCCATGCTCCCTCACGTCTCACAGAGAGCAAACCGGGCAGGATGGGCCCACGCGCAGGGCTGAGCCTGTGGGTACCACCTCACTGCCTACCACTGTGGCTGTGGAAGGCAGGTCCCGCTGGACAGCGATGCTCCCATCCATTCCCATCCTCTATCTGTCTCTTTGCTGCCTCCTCCATCACCCTCTCCCGGTTTCGGGCTGTTCCCTTCACCTGCCTCTCTCCCGCGGATCACCAGCGCGGAGCCGTGTCCTGTGCCCTCCGGCAGCCCCCTGCTCCTGGCAGCAGGTGGGGGTCCAGCAGCTGCATCTGGGTGGCCCCTGGGGCTGGGACACGGCTCGCAGCCGTCTCAGCGTCCTGGCGAGGGGCCGGGCCCACGGCAGCGCAGGGCCCCGGGTGCTGAGCTTGGAGGCACCCGCNTCCTGCCTCTCCTCCGAAGCCCCAGGATGAGGTCCTGGCAGTGTCCCCGGCATGGGGCACGGTGACATGGCCAGTCCGGAGCAGGGATGGGAGCAAATCCCCAGGGCCGTGCCGGAGGCGGTCGGGGATGCAGAGTCAGGGTGGGCGGTGGGAAAGATACCCTTGCGCAGGG
>VYXD01004992.1:181403-195025 GCA_013397195.1 Hylia prasina
GTCTCCCCAGGTGAGTCTGGGTGGGCACGGGTAGGCTCAGGTGAGCATAGGTGGGTGTGGGAGCCAGGGGAACAGTGCTGCAGGAGGATGTGTGGCCATGGGCACAGAGACCACTGGCTGGGAGTGCAGCACCCCACCTGTGCCGTCTCCCCTGCACCTTTGCATGCTGCAGAAATGACCACCAAACCCCCCACAGCTAGCTGGGAGAGCCGCCTGGGGTCTCTGGTGCCCTCACCCCCAGGGTCCCGCTATGGGGCTGACAGATGTGCCCAGTCATGCTACAGAGCGAGGGCCTGAGCATGGATTCCTGTCTTTCCCAGACTTCACCTAGCTCTCACCTGGACCTGGACCAAGGACCCAGTCTGTGCAGCCAACCCTCACCAGACAGCCTGACAACAGATGGACAGCTGGACAGCCAGACATGGAGGGCTCCATAAGCTGCTGGATAATCACCCAGCCTCCCGATCCCACCTCAGCACCCTCAGCTCTGTGCTTACCATAGGGGTCTCTGTGCCCCCCACCCCCAGTAAACCCAGTCTGTGTTGAACAATGTCTGGCTCCTGCTGCATCTGTCTCCTGGTGGGCTCTCACCAGCTTCTGAGAGACCTTCAGGCCCTATGGGAGGGATGGGACAGTCCCTGTCCTCGTGGCTCCTGGTCAAGGTTTTGGGGGATGCCTGGGGAGCCCCAGGAAGCTGGGGCCACAAACCCTATAGGGAGGTTTCCTCTGGTCCAGAGATGCTCTGTGGGTGCTGGGTGGGTGCATGCCTGGGGCTGTCTCTGGGGGTCTCCCACAGGGAACAGAAGCATGTTGCTGTGTAGAGGGCCCTGCTGAGCCCACCCTGGGCAGGAGCAGCACCAGAGGGTCCCTGTGCAGGGACAGAGCCAGGGCAGCCACAATGACCTGGCCGTGCCAGGCACTGACCAAGGACAGCTTGTCACACCCAGCCAGTGGCCAGTGTGGGCTTTATTAGGAAAGAGAAGGTCCTGCCCAAGACACTGCTGGTGCCCAGGACCAGCCCTGGTAGAGTGAGGCAGAGGAAGAGGCCCCTTTACCCACACACTGTGGGTTCTCCTCACTTCACATGTTCCTGTATACCTTGTGGCATTAGTCAACAAGTGTAATCACTGTCACCAGCACCATCATCATCTCATCATCGGTGTTAAATTTTTGACACAGGCTCTCATCTCCATCAGACAGATTTATTGGCACAGATCAATCATGCAATTTGGTAGCTTGAGCTGTAGCCTCAAAAGGAGGACCCCAAACAAAGAAATCTCTGGGCAATTATACCCCTTTAGTGTAAACTCCCCATCCCTCACTGACAGTCCAGATCAAGAGTATTGTTAGGCTCTGGGGTCTTCTCACTCTTCATTGCCTCACTGTTTTGTTACCAAGTGGTTGCCACATGGTCATTTTCACACCCTCTGAGGTCAGTTTTGGTGGGGGTTTCACTCAGTTCTGTGGTCCATGTTACAATATGGTTGTTACAGTTCATACACCATGATCTGCGGGCTGTCCATTCCAGCTATTCATTTTTAAGTAACATTTAAGCTCTGGGTTTCACGTACACAACACACCCAATATGGTTCAGATAAAGTTCCATTTGCACCTAACAGGTCCAGCTCCTGACATCAAACAAGCACTCAGCTACTTTCAAATAAAAGGAAAATTTCAACTGTCATGATCACCACAGTCATCATCATCGTTGTCATCATCATCACCATCACTGTCACCATCATCATTGCCATCATCTGCCTCCCTGTCACCACAGTCAGATCCAGGATTCTTTCCCCCCTCAGGCTTTTCTTGCTTTCCCCCAATCTCTGGCTTCTCCACCAGCACAGGTTTTCCCCAGCTGCCAGCTTCCTACCAGTCTCCAGCTTTGCTACAACCTCTAGCTTTTCCCTAGACACAGTCTTCCCTCACATTCCAGGGTTCCTTTCCCTTAATTTGGTCTCTTGCCAGGGGAATTACTATAAACATTCAGTGAATGTTTACACATCAGTGAGAGTTTGTTAAAGGTATATTGTCCCTTCTCAAGGAAACGCCGATTTCTGTTTTCTCCTCTGATAAGGGGGCTACATCTTATTAGACGCATCTTTTTATATCCAGTGCTGCCATCCATGGGTCTGTGGCTGCAGAAATCCCATTTTGTGCTGCAGCAGAAGTTGGTACTGTGGTACATTAGTGATTATTGAAGCAGGGAGTGCAGGGGCTGCACAGAGCACACACTGCAGCCTCTTGATTTTAAGGTTAGGGTTGGCATGTGATCCAAAGGACCATACCCTGCTGAACAGCAGTCACCAGGTTTGGCCTTTCAGAACATCAAAACCCAAATGTTTTCATTATCATCTCTGACTTCGAAGCAAGTGGCTGACAATACACTTCATGCCAATGTGTGCTTCTTGCCCAGGGGCCATGAATTAATCTGGGTGCTTTGGCATTTGGCACTTGCTCTGTTTACTCCAGTAATTTTAACTCTTTGTTGACCAGGCAGAACACCCAACAGCATTCTGTTGTGTTAAAATTGAATCTCGTGCTCCCCTGTCTGTTAAAAACTGCATTAATTTTTGATGAGGTCCAATAGCATCAGAATGTCTGGACCATTATTATGTCTGCATTAATAGGATTTCACTTACCAGATTTCAGTCTGGCCTGGCTTACAGCCACAGTGCTCTTGCAAATCAGTCATCTAAATCAAATCAAATGGGGCTGGTTTGGAGTATCATTTCCCACTCTATCGCAAGGTCCACTGGTTTCTTCTGTTTCTATAATGAGTCTGGTTTCATATTCAGGGGATTTGAAGGAAACAAAGAATCATCTTCTCCAGGTTCACTGTGGTCAGGGTTACCCCAAATGTTTCCAATCTCATTCTTAGTTTTCTAATCTATACAATGTCGGGAGACAGGGACTCCACATAAATATAACTTCAATCTTTTCTCCTGAATTTTTTTGTTTTCCGTTTCTTCCTGTAGCTTTCCTTCCTGTTTATGCAGCTTCTCAATTTTCAAAGACAATAATACAGCTTCTTTCCAACCTTCTATTTCTCTGTCAGATCTTGTTTCTCTCTTCTATGGTTCTCCCTATCCTAACAGGCAGCTTCTATGCAGGTGCTTAATATCTTACCAAAAATTCCTTTGTTCTTTTCATCTTTTATACAGTCCCTGGCCATCTTTAGCATTTCTTCCAAGCTTTCCAATCATGCCAGTTTTCATCATGCGGAGCACAAATTTGAAAGAAAATCATTGAGCACATTGCTCTGCATTTTCCCTCAGCCTTGCCGTGTTAGTAGCCCACACCACTAAATCTCCTGTAATCCAGGGTGAATGGATGTAAGTTAAAAAATTGTTGGCTGCCCATTAATAACAGTAATCACGTAATTTGTCCAGATTAGATTGGGGCAGTTGCAGGTGAAATAGCAGTGAGCATAGAAAGCAAAGCAACAGGAACGGACAGTGGAAAATCTTTTGCAGTGGGCACACAGGGAGGGCCAGGGTCTGGGCTAGAATTTACTTCAGGATATTCTGCACCAACCCCACTCCTTAAATGCTGCTTTTCCCAAGCTCAGTTATCCCATACATATCAATAGTCCATCTGTCCCTGTGTATTGGTCCTGCAATCTGTGTTGAAGGCAAATCAGAAGAGTCTCTTTGAAACCCCCTGTGTGGGCCACATTTCTGCAGGTTTTACCCCAGCACACCAAGTAATATATGGCTATTTCTCCTGGCATAATATCACTTTGAGCTTTAGGGATCACTTAGTAGTGCTAGCTATCTTCTCCCAGTTCTGCAGTACCTCGGCTGAGGGCATCCCCTTCTTTATGCCAGGTACATTGCCCATCTTTCCCAAAACCCACAAACCTCAAACTTGTAGAAGGCAGGACTTGAACCTCCTTTAGAGATTTGATACTCACTACTCAGTCCTTCCTTACACCAGAGCTCCTGGGTGAAACCACCCCCTGCTGCATATTTGGGTATCTGGTGCTTAGAAGAAAATGGGCAAGTGACCAAATGGCCCATTTGGGCTGCCAAGCTGTTAAAGAAATTTTTGACACTAAGCTCTCATGTTCACTAGATACATTTATTGGCACAGATCAATCACGAAATCTGGTAGTGTGAGCTGGGTGCCACGAAAGTGTAACCCCAAAACCTCTGAAAATCCCAGGGCAATTACACCTTTACAATCTAAAATCTCCATCCCCCATAATCAGCATAATTTTCATTGCCATTGGAGTAATCATATTCATTGTCACTGGAGTCACCATCTTCACTGCTGTTGGAACTGTCACTGTTGATGTCATCATCACCATCTTCATTGCTATAGGAATTTTCATCATTGATGTGATCATCACCATCATCACCATCATCACCATTGTTGCCATCATCACTGTCACTGTCACCATTATCAGTGTCATTGTCCTTGCCATCAGAAAGGTCATTTTTATCACTATCATCACCATCTTCATTGCTATTGGAATTTTCACCACTGATGCCATCATGATCATCATCATGACCATCATGACCATCATCATGACCATCATCATGACTATCATCATGACCATCATCACTGTCGTTGTCACTGTGATCATGGTCATTGCAATCACAAAGCTGATTTTTATTACCATCATCACCATCATAATTATTGCCATTGTTGCCATCATTGCCAGTTTCATGGCTATTAGAGCCACCGGTTTCATGGCTACTGGAGCTGTTGTTGTCAATGTCACCATTACCATCATCATTGTCAGGCACCATGCTGGGTTCTTTCCCAGGCTCAAGGCTCAGGCCACTTCCCAAATGCCCTGGTGGTGGCCACCCAGCTGGAGCTACTCCATAGAACTCTGTAGGAGAGCAGAAAGCAGCAGCATCAGCCCCAGCATGCTGCCCTCCCATCCACTGCTCCCACCCAGCAGCCCAGTTTACCACGATGCTGTGCTGTCTTCACCCCTGCAGCTTTTCCTGGTGGGTTTTCCGGGCTCTGCCTGACCCTTGCTGCCCTCAAGGCTGAGGTGACTCAGCCCAAGGCCATGCTGGTGCCTCCCAGCTCATGGCAGAGAGGGGCCCTCCTGGGCACTTCTGCCCTGGGGCCAGCAGCCACAGGTGGCTCCAGCTGTACTGGGGAGTCAGGGAGAGATGTCACCGTGCCACAGCTCACTGTGGTGAGCCCCACATCGCTCCTCCCACCCCACTCCCACCACGGCCTCCCTGGCCCTCAGGGAAGGCAGCAACCTGGCACCTGCCAGCGCCTGCAAAACACCTGTGATTCTGTGAAAATATGGAAAAAAATATTCTTAAATATTCTCCCCACCCAGCCATACTTGCCTGCAATGGGTGCTGCCTGCAGCTGCACCCACAGGGCGAGGAGCCCCAGTAGGAGGATGCTTCGTGCCATGCTGATGAAGTCTGTGTACAGGGCTGTGCCAACCGGCAATTTAAAGTGCCTCGCAGGCAGCCCGGGTCCAGGAATGGGAGGAGGCAGCTCACAGGTGACTTCAGGAACCTCCCAAAATTGCCTCTAATTCTGTTTACCGAAGAGCCACTCCAGCTCCACCCACAGCCTAGGAGGAGCAGGATCCAGATCTGGCAGCACTCCAAGGAGGACAGCACAAGGACTGCAGGACAGAAAAGGAAACCAGGACTGCACAGAGGCAGATTCTTCACTGCTGCTGTCAGCAGGAATCCCTACGATGACCTTTATCAATAGCAGTGACCCCAGCACCAGGCTCTGACCCAGTGCTGGGCTCTGCTGCTGGCAGGAGCCTGTCCTGGCCCTGCCATCCCGGATGGAACAGGAACAGGGCAAGAGCACCTGGCAGCAGCACCAGGAGCTCCCTCCTTCCACATGCAAAATGCCCTTCATTCAAGGCTACTGTTTCACATCTGAGACTCTTTGCAGATTTTTGTAGGTCAAATATTCAAGGCTTCATTTGAGTACCTGTCTCTGAACCATCCCACTCCCAAGCAGAATGTTCCAGCTCTTTCAGTGTTCCTACTGTCAGTTGCCAGGTTTAGGCATACGAATGAGCTCAAAGTCCCCTGAGCAAGTTAATGCTGTCCTCCAGCCCCACTGTCCTCCTGCTTCCTGGCCTCCCCAGGACTCCCCTTATCATAGGACAGCCCCCACAGAGCTCAGTGTGTCCTTCCCCCAAACCAACCAGGCTCCATCAACGTGGCCTCCACGCAGCTTTTGGGAGCTCCTGAACATGAATTGCAGGATTTAGTGTCCATGCATGAGAGCCCCATTAATTTACACACAAGCATTCAATAAGCACATGAATTTGCAATGGGAGTGCACAGTTACTGCATGCACAAACACCAAATTAGTTACTGTCCAAGCGAACATCTGCTTCAATGAAACAGTGCTGCACTAAAATGGTCCCCTCTGGAGGAAAAAGTCTTGGGATTTCAAGCACCAGAGCTCACCCGAACTGAGGGGAGCACAGGAACCCATCTGCAAACTCCCAGCCAAACTGCTGGCCTTCACCAGAGACCCACAGTCAGAGAAAATGAAAATTAGATAGATGCACAGCCACATCACCTTCCCTTTCCTCTGCACGTGATCTCAGGGTAAAGACATATTTAATATGTTTGAGACACCAGATTAAGGTTAATTAAGACCTAATTCTGTGAGTGCCAACCCATTTACACCAAGTTATTCTCCAGTCACCCAGAAGTCCAAGCTGGAACCTAATTTTCTGATTTTTTTTCTTTCTCTATTTAATTATTTCTTTCTGAATTACACACAAACCAATGTGCAATCAATAGGATAGGAGAACTTAAGGACTGGTCTGCCCAGGACACATCAGCACCAAGCACAAATGGGTTGGAGTTTTTGGATAATAGACAAAGTTTAAAATTGCAACTGTGGGGTAAGTGAAATTAAATGGTTTGAGATTGACATTACTACTACAACTCTAAGCTGGCACTTGACAGGAGCACTGGAAAAGCAAAGTCATGCTGAAAGAGCTTTCCATCAACATCACATCAAGATGATGCAGAGACGGCACAAGGGAAGGAGCACAGCTCTGCAGAAATCTCCACAAATCTGTGTGGGAAGAGGGCTCATGGCAAGAAAAATGCCTAAGTACTGGTTTATCCTTCTCCTCCTGCTGTGACTCAAGGCGGATGAAATTCCTCCACAAACCACCCGTGTCCACCGGAGATCTGGTGCTCCACGCCTGGCGGCTGCCTGGCAGAACCCGCCGGCCCGGTGCTTATCGCGCATTTTTGTGGCTGTTAATCACCACCAGCCGGACACCCCGGAGCAGGCAGTGCTGGCCAGCCAGTATCAGCACTGCCAACTCCCTTCCACGCACCTGGCAAACCATCTGGAACAACCTGAGGGATCGCAGGGCTCTTTCCAACCTCAGGAGTGTCACGACGGAGAGCTCAGCACTGCTGCTGTCCCTGTGCTTGCCTGCTGGTTCATCCTTTTGGGAACAACACCATAATTTTGGCACATTTCTGTTTTAGCAGATCATAATCCTGGATAACATTTAGGGAACTAATGGAGGAGAATGTCTCACAAGCAAATTGCTCTGATGCAATAAATACCAGAGGATACTGAGGGTCAGAGGGACTTGTCCAAAGTCTCCCTGAGAATCAAACAGGAACATGGGTAACCTCAGCTGGGCATGTCTGGCAGACATGCATCTACCATACAGATCCATGGAAAAATTACCATTAAAAACCGGAGCCTGGAGGAGACCCAAATAAGGCATCACATCAGTCAGGTGTAGGTGATCCCTGACAGCTGTTCTGACATGCTCTTGAAAAGATATTCCTCTCCTTGCAAAAGCAGCGACTCAGTCATTGAGAATTTGTTCCAGAACTTGAGTCTTCTTGTTAATTGGAAAGCTTTTACAAAGATCTGATCTCAGCCTCACTTGATTCAAATAAACACAAGGGACAACATGTCCATCAGGGTGGGTGCAGAGCACAAGCCAGTCTCACAGATTAACAGTATCACTCTCCTCACCTTTCCCTGGGGGTTCCTACAGCCACAGTTATTCTTCCTCTCCTCTGGGCAATGTCCAGTTTTTGTTGCTGACAACTTGGAGCAAATAAACAAGCGCCCCAGTGCTGGTGATAATGAAGTTATGTTGATGTTGATGGTGACTTGGTTGGCCCCACATCCGCCTGGGTTTGTCTAACAGCCCAAAGGTTACCCCGGGCTGGTGCAGCCCCGGGCAAAGCAGCAGGAAGGGGACAAAGGCAGGAGCTTCTTCCAGCACGTCAGCCCATGAGTCAGCAGCCTCTGCTCCCACAGCCATTCCAGGCTTCCATGAGAGCCCAGTGTGGTCACTGCTGAGCCAACAGCTACAGCAGAAGAGTCACACTGAGGGGACACAGCCACAGGCTGCAGTGACAGGTGCTGAGAGACACCAGCACATCCTCTGGAGGCACCAACACAGCCCCCGCAGCATTGTTCACAGATCAAATTCCTCCACAGAATGATTTAGGCTGAAAAAGACCTCCGAGATCATAAAATCCAACCTTTGACTGATGACCACTTTATCAATTAGATCATGGGTCCAAGTGCCACATGCACTCATCCCTTGAACACAAATGAAACAAGATAGAGCATCTGGCAAAGCTGGTGGGAAGGAGATCCCACTTTCCCCCCTCAGCACAGCTCAGGGCTGCCCCACTGGCACACAGGGCAGGGACAGCATTTGGAGATGGCTGCTGGAGCACACCCCTGCTCTGCACAGCGAGACCCACCCTGAGCTCTGGCAAATCCCCTTTGCTTGGTTTCTCCCACTGAATCCTCCTGGAATGAGGAAGAATGTCATCAGCAAAATAGTAAATGGTTTATCAATGCAAATTGCTATCCATCTGATTCAACAGAAAAGCTTCTCTTTGACCACAACATGAGGTGAGATTATCTAGAAAGCGACAGAGAAGTTGTTTTGACTATTTTGCACACATTAGACAAGATGAGGAAATGCTGTTTTGGGGTGTTTGCTCAGAGAAGCAATGAGATTCCAGAAAAAGGAATTATACGAGGAAACAGAGATCATGGAAAGACTGGCATTCACACTCCAGCTGCAGGTACTCGGGTCTCAGGGCCAGAGGCCACGTGTGCCGAGCTCCACCCGCGACAGGTCGTCCTGTGCGTGGGACAAGGTGAGTTCAAGACTTTGGGGCTCAGGATGCCCTGCCTCGTTCTCCGGGACTGCTCAGCCGCCGTGGCGGGGACACCCGGGGGGCTGCGGCCAGCGCTCCGGCGGCACCTTCAGGGCGGGCACGGTGTGAGTGAGCCCAGGGCTCCCCGGGCACACAGCGGGTGTCCCGCCGCCGCCTCGCCAGGCCCTGTTGCCCCGGTAGCGCGTCACATCCGTCGGGGCCCGATGATGCAGACGCGGGATCCCCGCGCATCCGGTCGCTCGCACCGCAGCCGGGAGCGGGGCTATGGGCGCCGCCCGCGATGCCGAGCAGCAGCCGGGACCGCCGGGCGAGGAGGGCCCGGGGGACGCCGAGGAGCAGCTGGTCAGCACGGTGAGGAGGGGGCCGGGCCGGGCCGGGCCNTGGATGGAGGGGGAGGATGCAACAGCGGGACCGGCATGGGCAGCGGGTGGAGGGAGGATCGGGGTAGACCGGGCCGGGGCAGGGGGTTCCACGCCCCCCTCCTTGACCCCTCCACCCGCAGCTTCACGGACCCGAGCGTGTCCATGGATCTGCTGCGCGCTGTGCTGCAGCCCAGCATCAACGAGGAGATCCGGGGTATCTTCAACAAGTACATGAAGGTGAGCGTGGGGGACAGGTGGGCAGCAGCAGGTGCACGGGGACAGCTCGGCTGCCACCGAGGCCATCACCCCTCTCTGTGGGAGCTGAGCCAACACTGCGCAGGCTGTCACCCTCTTCTGCCTTTTGCTCTCCAGTTTTTCCAGACAGCAGCAATCAACGTGCGTGATAACGTTGGGGAGGAGGTGGACCCAGAGCAGCTCATCCAGGAGACCTGTAGGAGCTGCCTGGAGCAGGTGGGTGCTGGTGAAGTGTTTCTTGGGTGCCCAGCCAAGCAAAACAGCCTGGCTAGAATGTGTCCCTCTTAACAGCTTTGCCATCACTGTGAGGGGACGTCTGCAGCCCTTGTGTGACTGCTGTGTTGCAATTGATTCGCACTGGGAAGAAGGGAGCAGTCAGGGCTGGGTAGTTCGTGCTGCTTCTTCTCACTGCTGCTGTTAAGAACATGGCACACTGCTGGAGTCCCACAGAAACTGCCCCCCAGCACCCATCAGAGGGTCCTGGCAGGAGAGGGCAGGATTTTTTCCTTTCACATCTTGCTTACGTGCCAGTTTGCCAGAATTTATCATGCTCAGATTGTGCTTTTGTATCTGGCTGTCTGGAAGCATGGCCTGGTAGCACTCCAAAAGCAAAGCTGTTGCAGGACTTTTAGGTAGATATGTAGAGGTGGGGGTTGCTTATGGGACCCTCTCTAAACGTCTTTTTCTTCCTGCAGGCCAAACTGTTGTTCTCTGATGGCAAAAAGGTGGTTCCCAGGTTGCCCCACGAGCAGGCAGTGCCAAAGGTAATTGTTGTGCTTTTACACCGAGGTTTAAATGACTTGTGAGAGCTGGGAGAAGAGTCGGGAACACTTTGTTCTCTGGCTCTTCTTGGCTACCAGTGCAGTAGTGCAGAGGCAGAGTGGGGGATGTTTGACTTGAAGGGAATACAGGGCAAGGAGAATCTCAGGTGTGGGTTCTGCTTGTTGCAGTTCAGTGCTGCTCACAGAGGTGGGCTGGTAGGGAGAAGAGCCCTGCTCATCCCACTGCTCTTCCTCTTCCAGCGTGCCCGACAGATAGATGAGGAGCTGAGCCGTCGAGGGAGCCCCATTCCAAAAAAGGTAGGATGCTTTTCCCCGCAAGAGATTTTATGTTTTGGGAAGCCTGGCCCTCATTCCTGGCCATTCCCACAGTGTGAGTGCATGGAGGTGCACAGGCAGTATTTTTGAGGCTTTGGAGGTGCTCACTCTGGTGCCAAGCAGTGTTTTTGCCTGTGACAAAAGAAGCAGCTTCCCTGGGAGAGGGAGGGTTGCTGAGAGGGTTCCCTCAGCCAGCACAGCTGAGTCACAGAAGGGTTTCTTCCATGCAGAGGAAAGGGCGGCCTCCAGGACAGAGCCTGTCAAATGACCGTGGAGTCTCGGGCATGGCAGCGTGAGTACAAACCCTGAGCTAGAGCCCCTGTTTTGCGAGGGCAGGGGGAATGAGGTTGCCTGTGAGTAGCACAGAAACCCCACAGACTCCTCTCCTGCAGAGAGGTGATGGGAAGTTCTTCTGGGTGTGGGTAGAAGCACAGTTAGATTGTGGTGTTCCTCTCAGAAGGCAAAGACCTTCAAAGAAGGGGTTTTGAACAGGCCCAAAGGGATGAAAAGGTCCAGATGGACCATCTAGAGTGAGTGGTGAGACATGGAGGATGGTGGGATCTGGGCAGGCAGGAGAGGACAATGTGCAGCAAAGCTGAGGGTCTGAAGATGGGCACTGTGGGGGAATGCAGGTTGTGAAAAAGGGTGGATGTGTAAGGCTTGGGCTCAGTCCCCACTGATCCCACTAGGACTCATTCTTACTGTGTTTTCCTTCCCCTCAGGTGGAAGCTCAAAGTCTCTGAGCCTGTGAAAAGGGATGGACCAAAGGTATTAGCTGTCCGACACTGCTGGGCTCCCTCTCTCCTCCCCTTTGCTCCCACTGGCAGAGCCCTGCAGCTGCAGGAGCACAGGACAGCACGGGCTGTGCTCTGCCCTGATGGGGCCCTGGGTGGAGCAAGAAGAGGAAGCGAAGTGCCCGGAGGCCTTGCTGGTCTCCCCAGGCACCATGGCCTGGAGCCCTGTGCTGTGGTGCTGCTGAGGGAGACCTGAGGAGACCAGGAGTAGCCAAGAGAATCCCACAAGTGTTTCCCATGAGGGAAACTGCTTAGATCAGCCCAGACAGAATGTAACATCCCTCCCCTGTGGAAGGCTGGAGGTCTGTGGCCAGCTCCCTCCCTCCCAGTCTGGAGGCAGCTCCAAGGTTCCCTGTCAGAGAGCCAAGGCTTGTGGAGCATGGCCAGCAGCAACTTCATTTCTAATGTTGCCCCTTTTCCAATTGCTCTGTAGTGGGATCCATCCCGACTGACTGAAACCACAACCTTTGTGCTGGGATCTCGAGCAAACAAGTAAGGAACGGCCCTGTCGATGGAGGGTGGTGTCCCCAGGCAGGAGCCCGTGACACTCCTCCCGTCACTTCGCTTCTCTGCCTCAAAAGCAGTAGGAAGGGCTTGGGGAGGAGAGGGGTGTCCCTGTGCCACTGCAGCTGCCCTCCCCACAACCCTAACACCCCTCATGTTCCCATTGCAGAGCTCTCGGGATGGGAGGAACAAGAGGACGACTCTACATCAAGCATCCCCACCTCTTTAAGGTCAGGTGCCACAGCAGGATGGTTTCCCATGGGAACTGGGAGCGTGTGCTTCAGCTCCCTTGTTTACTTCCTCCCCCATGCCCTTGTTTGTTATTTTAGAGCACATTCCCAAGGTCTAGCTAGCACACAGAACACGAGCCAATGGTGTCGCATGCCTGCCAAGGCAGCAGGTTTACCAGAGCCAGGGCTGAGGCTGGAGCAGGGCAGGCGGAGCGGGGGCAGAGCAGAGCAGGGCACAGCATCCTGCAGGAGGAGGGGGCTTTTAGGGGAGGGTCTGTTGCCCGTTCTCAGCTCGGTCCTTGCTGCTTTGTTGCAGTATGCGGCTGACCCGCAGGATAAGCACTGGCTGACAGAGCAGCAGCACATGAGGGCCATTGGGGGCAAGATGGTGAGTACGGCCGGGCACAGGGCCCGCAGGGGCGGAGGAGCCACGGGCCAGGTGGCGGTGGCAGGAGGATAGGTAGGGCACGGGGACACAGCGCTGCCAAGGTCCATCCCCTGCCCACAGGACTGGAGTGTGGGCCAGGAGGCACAGCTGGCTCCCACGGGGACAGCGGTGGCTAGGGCGTGTGGCCCTGCCCTGGTGGCACTCGCAGGCACTCTGAGTTGTCCCCCACCTTGTGCCACAGGCCTACCTCCTCATTGAAGAGGACATTCGGGATTTGGCTGCCAGTGAGGATTACAGGTGAGGACCAAAGCAGACACTCTGAAGGTGCTGCTGTGCCTGGGGCTGCTTCCCTGGGGTGTCCCACCATGTCCCCCCTCACTGCTGCATTGCAGGGGCATCCTGTGCCAGACAGACTCTCTCCATGGTAATTGGGGGGCTCGGTTATAGTTGGGGTTTGGTGGCCAGGGGGCCCTTTTGGGCAACTAAGATTTAGACTTGGTGTTGGTTGGGGGTCCATAGTAGGTTTGGGCCCGGTGCTGATTTGAGATCCATGGTGGGTTTGGTGGGTCTGGGCTTGGTACTGATGGGTGCCACGGAACAGAGTGGGTTTGGGGTCAGCAGTGGTGGCTGGAGTTCCTCCATCTCACCCTCCTTCCTCTGCAGGGACTCTGTTGATCTACGGCTTGAAGAGCTGAAGCCCTTCATCCCGCCAGCCTGGATGACTGAGAAGATGCAGAAGCACATGGAGACGCTTCGCCGCGGGGGGGACGTGCCGGCCCCCGAGGACCCCCCTGAGCCCTGATGCCCCCCCCAATAAAGCCGCTTCGTTCCCACCTCGCC
>VYXD01004994.1:0-42286 GCA_013397195.1 Hylia prasina
CCCCTCCTTCTTTGCTGATCCCTTTCAGAACGACTTAACAATAGTATTGTTGTAAACAGGTGGTGGAAACGGCTTGCTGATGGTAATGCTTCTCACGTGGGTGGAAATAAGAGTGAAAACACAGGCTTGCACAGGAAACACTTCTTGCACTTTCTTTGATACTGCAGATAGAAAGTGTCAGGGAAAAGAGATATTGGAATTGCCTTGCTACAGTGCCATGAGTAATGACGGTGAAAATTATCATTGACAACAAGTCCTGACTGTAGTTGTGCTTCTGAAAATAGATGGAAATGTAACAGTTTTCCTTAATCATGTATTTCTCTTCCCAGTGAGATGCTGTCTCCCAGGAATATTGTTTGGACAAGTCACTGAAAGGATTTAAGAAATGCTAATGTGCTATAATGATGTACTCAGCAACACATCAATAGATGGTAATTAATTGCCTTTCATCCATCAGATTTTATTTCAGTGTTCTGAGCTAGCAGAATTAATTTCACTTCTCTTGCTAGTCACAATTTTCTGCAACAGGATTTTAGTTTTATTTTTGGCCTAGACACACTTTATAATCTCTTTCTATACTTCTGTATATTAAGAATATTTCTTAACTTTTCTGATCTTTTCCTACAGACATCACAGGCTACTGGTTCAGTAAGAGACCTATACCTGGTTTATTTGGGTTTTTTCCTCTTTTTTAATTTCTCTCCCCAGTATCAAGCTTTACATTTAGCTTTATGAAATTAAATATTGAGGTAATTTTATAAAAACAAAAACTGTGGTCCATTAAAAAATAATTGTAAATTAAAAGTTATATGTTTAAAAAGTACTGCAAATATCGAAGTATATAAGCTTATTCCATTATATGAACTTATAGCCTTTGTGATCCTAACAGTCTTCCTGAATTCCTGTCTTATCTGATGTTGTTTCTTCATGGTCACCAACCCTAGAACAAGCAAACATACAACATGAAGCAGTCCTGTAGCACCTGAGTGTTGTGCTATCCCATTTCCTATATTGTTTGGTTTTCCCTGAGTTCTCCAGTGGTAGGGCATAGGGAAAGTTGCCAAATTAGCATTGAATGTTCTTAATGGCTTGATTTACTGTTCATAAACTGTTAAGGAACTGATTACTGCATCTGACAGCTAATCAAGTGACTGAGTGATACTTTCATAAGCTTGGAAAGGATTGTGCATCTATCTCAGCAGAGATTTTATATGCTAGACATGCATCTGAAAGTATGGAGTCTGTTATTGTCTGTTCAAATGAAATGGTACCTCCCTTGGTTTCAATGGTAAAACAACACCTTGCTCAACCAAGTGACTAAGCACTGCAGCTCTGCAGAAAACAAAGATCCATGCAGGTTATTTATAACAATTCCTATAGATGCATGACATTTGGTGGTTTATATTTCTGCAGTTTAAATGCACCAACAAGAAATCAAGAACTTGACTTGATCTTTAGCCATTGCTTTGGAGAAATTTGACTGTTACAGTAATAAATTTTTAATCACCCTTTTGGCACTATAATAACAAAGTAATTAGTATTTCTGATAGAAACCTGAAAGACAATTATGCAGTATGAATTATTCATAAAAGTGATGTTACTGTCTGGCAAACAAGTAATAAATCCAGGATTTTCTCACCTGAAGGAACCTCCTAGCTAGTGCATCCTGTGACTTCTCTGGTACAGCTGTTCAAATCATATATATCAGAACTTAATTTAACAGCTGCAGTATTTTGAGTGTTTTGAAAATTTCAGTGTCTCTGTCTTAGCTTTTCTGCTTTGTGCAAAAAAAGGAGGCTATTTATACTATCTAGAAAATTCTGTATTAAAAATTAGGAAAGAATCCTAAAACTTGATAACACTTTCTTCATGATTTGTGTTCCAGTCCTATGCTAAAAAAGTTTGGTTAATTCAATCCTTTCTTGACCCTTTTCTTCACAGTAAGGCAAAACTGTGGGGATTTTAAGTGGAGTGTTTTTTCACAAAGAAGGTAACTTTCTGCCTTCTAGCAGATTGTTTGATTCAATTTATTTTATGCTACCTTTACTTCAACATAAGTGGTGTGAGTACAGTTGTAGTCACAACCACCCTCACTGGTGCTTTATGTAATTTATACCACAAATGATTGATCCTGTTGTAAGGAAAGTATGATTTTGTATTTGTCTGTACAAGTCATAGCATAAGGAATTTTGTCTATTTTTATTATGAATTACAATAGCAGCAACCATTAATCAACAGAACAGCCACTAATCTGAAATTTTCCATAATATCAACTTTTCTTGGTTATAGGTCTCAAAAAGGGAAGGTGTTATGGACATGTGCATTTTGAATTGAATAGAATTCCTTGCAAGTATGCTGTCAAGGAAATGTTGTGCAGATAACATCTACGGAGATGTAAACAAGGAAATTGTGCTCTCTATCTGACTTTCTATAGAAGTTTATGGAGTCAGGACAGACTACTGTGTGTCAGAAAATGAAACAGAGAGATGATATCTCTTAAAGTATTTGCTGTGCATGCTAATGCTTCACCTGTACCATGACAAAGGAAATTTCATGGAACTACCTGTTTTATTTCTATAAATTTCATGCCTGCCCCAATGAAAAAGATAATCCTTGTTTCTCAAACGTTAATTTCTCCACCTCTTGGAAACAATGATGGAGTTTTCAAGCTAATCTTAAACTTTATTTTTTCCTTCAGATTTTGTGGAAGTAAGAAGTATTTAATAACCAGCATGTGTGAAAATGCATGTAGGGATGTGGCAGCCTTACCTGAGTCCTGATACAGTTCTGCTTCATGCTCATGATAGAACAGCAATAACTAGGAGAGAGCTAGATAATATTTACTCTGATAAGATGAATCAATGCTTTGACAGAGCATCTGAAGTGGAGAAAGGCCTAAGTCTCAATACCTGGGCTAGTCTTTTTCAAATTTTGGACATACAGATGAGTTCTGGTTCCATTTTCTTTCAGTTGTATTTGTTGCAGCCGTATGATTCCTAATGTATTTATTGTTTATCTTACAAGCTGGGTCCCCACGCAGCGGTACTTCAGTTTGTGTTCTTGGATTATGTTCTTTAAAACACATTCCTTTCCACTGAGTGACTCTAAAAATACACTGAATTATATTCATGCTATTCTTCTCTGTGTAGTATTTAGGGCAAGAAGACTGTATGTTGTCTGAAAAAAATAAAGAAGATACATAATGTCTTACAACAAAAACTCTTCTGGGAAGAAAAAAAAAGTATGTGACTAACACATGGTGTATGACAGATTTTTCATGTACACATTACAAAAAAGATTAGTCATAAAGAATCATATCAAAGCAAATTGTGACTTAGTTTTAAACTCAACAGCTGTTAAATATTCTAGATTCTTGATATACAGCTAGGGTTCGTTAGCAGTCTTGATTAAGTGAAGCAGACTTTCCAATCCATTAAATAAATGTGAGACACATAATTTTACACAGTTGTTACATTGCAAAATCAGTCATCAATCTTATTCTCAGCCTGTTTCCTAAACATGAAAGCATTGGGATGTCAGAGGTAATTTAGGGTTCTGCAGGCTGACTTGCTGATTCTAAGTGCTATTGGAAAAAAAAGATTAACTTTGCTCTGTTAAAAACAGCTGAACTCCTTACCTAAATGTATGATTTAACTGTGTCCCTTTTTGAAATAATACAATGCAATGTGAAAACCATCTAGAATCAGGCTGGATGTTGAAACCAAGTGATTTGAGATGCATGAAGTTAGATGCTTAGAAGGCATGTAAAAAAAAATTCCAAAGAGTACATGAACATAAAACTCTACATAAAAATAGTCGGATGAAAATGCAAATTAAAATTTGGCCTGATTGACAGCAATGTCAGAGATTTCTGAGACTATTGCACAGACTCCTAAGGAAGCCATCTGGCATTGGCAAAGAGATTGGCACAGTGTTTGGCGGGGTGGCATTCATCTCTCCTGAATCTAATGACTCAATTTTGTGTCTTCTGTTTTACTAATATCATCATGTTCTCCTGCAAATGTGAGTGATTTCTGGTCTCAGTTACTGCCTCATGGTCAAATGAAAGTACACACAAGAACAGACTCTGGGCATTCAATAGACATAAGAAATCACAGTTGATGTGAGGCTCCATCATGCAGGAGTATCTAAAACCCTGATTTTTAGTATGAAGTTGTCATCAGTGAAATTACAATATTTTTGCTAATGGGATATTTTTGCCATTCTAGCTCTGTGTGATGCCAGCACTGGGTGGTAGACTCCACAGCCCAAACCTACCAGGTCTACTGAATGGAGAAAAATTGTTTGAACTGGAAGCATGTGTCTAACCTACTTGTGAATTCCGTGCTTTTAGTGACAATGTGTTCTACAGGCAGTAGTTAAGCAAAGATATTTCTGGTTTAGTATAAATCTCTTACTTTGAGGACAAATAATGTAAAACACAAACTGAAATTTACCAGATTTCATAAACCAACAAATATTGTGAGTATTTTATTTTTTTGTAAAAAACCAAATGCCTTTACATCGGTTTAGTTGATCCATCTTAGCAATTTTACTATTTTTTTTTTAAAGTCAGATAACATGCTAGATTTCTGATGTTAAAAATAACCAGTTTCTTCTCTTTTCCAATTTTTTACTTATATATGAAGTTCCCTCACACAGCAACTTAAATTGTCGCTGTGATTTTCCACAATTATGTGATACTACTTGAAAGCACTGAAATCTGAGGCATTATTATAGAATTATATAAATACATAAAATATTATATTGGACCTTAGGTGTGTCTTACTGATCCAGGGTGTTCAGTGTTTCTCCAAACCAGCATGCAGCGACTGGAGTCCGCTCAATGTTGCAGTGTCTTTATATTTTTAGTGTCCTGTACTCTTCACTAATATGCAGAGCTGTGGTGCTGATCCTTAATTCTCAAACACTCATTTCATAATCAAACTAAATGTCATCCAGACACTATAACATTTGTCCTACCTGTCAAACCTCATTTTGTTTTCATCAACCATCCTAAATAAGAGTGGCATAAGTGCTCTTAAACTCCCAGGATATAAAACAGAATTCAAGGTCCTCAGAGGTCATTTCCTTGCTAGATTGAATGAGCATTTTTGTAGTTTTAGACCTTTAAATTGTTCTGTGAGGAGTACAAATGAATATTAAATTAGTATATTTTTTTCCTTAGTGTTTGTCCCATCACTTCCTAAACAACAAAATCTCATACATTTGTTATTCAAACTACACCTATAGGATTTGTAGAGCATGATTTATCTGAAGTTCAGTGGGTATGAATTTATTTTTACTTTCTTTGCAACCTGACAGATAAATAATTATCATAAATAAACTGGCTTATTATCGTAAATAAATGTCCTCTTGGCTGGGGATAAAGAACAGACCAGTAGTGATGAAGTTTCAGTATGGGAATCTTTTAGTACTTGACCTGAAATACACTTATTTATATAGGCTTAGATATTCACTTCTCTAAGGCATACGGAACATATTTTAAGTAAGGTCATGAATTATGCATATTTTAAACTGATGGAATTTCTATAAGAAACTAGAAAAAAAAAAGTCTGAATTCTCAAGCAGAAGTACATAGGGTTTTGCCCCACCTAATTCAGCGTTTGGACAAATATCCTGTTCTCATATAAATTTATATAATGTCCAGTTCAGTTGTTGCCCCTAGGCCTGGCTGCAATTTATGTGGTATACTAACTGATAAAACCTTTATGTTTGATTTACATCATAATAGAGAAATGTGCCTCCCGTTCACCAACGGTGGCTTTTCAAGGGTTAGGTATAAAGTCTTATCCAATCCCATTGTAAAATGTCTTTAAAGTTAACTAAAGTTAACTTTATTTACTAAAGTTAAGCTTTAGTAAATACAACTGGTTAAAATGTTTTGATATACAGGATTAATTATTTGTTTATTTGGCATTACAAGATGGTTTTGAAAATTTTCCAGAAAAAGGAAGGAAATAAGCCTACAATCATAATTTATGTCTTCATCTCAGTAGCACATTATGGCTAAATATATCAATAAATAGTTCTGTATATATGTGGTTTCAGCATATTTTTGTCAGTTAGTATTTTGTACATGAAACTCTTTCATTGTCTTTGTTAGGTGAGCAGACTGTGGAAAACATAAGCAATTAAATAGTTGGGTCTAACTGGCAGGATGAGGAGCTCTGCTGTATTCCTTTTTCATCCCATTTGAACTGTACATTGAACAGTTGAGTATCTATTTAGAGTGCTTCCTCTCTCAAAGGGGCTGCCAGGCCTTTTCATCTGACATCTTTCGAAGTACCCTACTTTGATTAGTTTCCATACTTTCTCTGCACTACATCATGCAACTTTCATTAAAGAAAAGCCATTTTTGGCATGGAAAGAAAACACCTGCTGTTAGCAGGAAATCTCTTGGAAAAGCTCTTTAATGCTCAATTACATATGTTGAAACTTGGCTGGAAATAAAACCTTCATGTTCCTGTTATGCAGCCTCTGTTCTAAAACTGGAAGACACTGGCCACCCAGCCACTCTACCCATTACAAAATGAGCTTTCCTGTTTTCATGGAGTTTTTTTATAAAATCAGTCTGCTTAGAAGGAAGTCAGATCTGGAGTAAACATCCACAAGCTCTTTAATGGCCACTTAAATACTACAGGAATGTTACATAGTGCACATATTACACAGAACTTTTAGACCAAGGTCAGTTGTTTGAGTTCAAGTTGTGGTCATCTGAGATTCCTTAGAAACAAACACTTAAACTGTTGAGATACAAGCTTTTGTTGCAGGGATTGCCTTAGCCAAACAATATCCAATACCTGTACAGTAGAACAGTTTAAAAACATGTTTCATTTTACCTGGGATTTGGTTAATAAAACAAGACAGAATTAAATGTCATGTGATAGAAAGATATAATAGTTTATAGGATTTCAGTGGTAAAGGGCTGCACACACTTTTCTTCTGGCTATTTAAGGACCCTTCCCTGATCTTCCCAGGAACCACTGAAAAGTTTTATGTCAAAAGTCAGAAGTCTGCTAGAAAATATGCTAATTATTAGCAGTAGAACCAAAGTGGACTGGGAAAAGAATAGGTCATATAGTTATATTCTAGACAGTGGAAGCAAGGTGTGCAGGCATATGCCATGAATAGAAAAACAGTACTTACATAATAATACTGACTCTCATATGTCCCTAAATAAGTTTTTCTTATATTTTTCTTCCTTATCCAGAATGCTGAATAGTATCCCACTATAACAGACTTGTTACTTGTTGCTTCTACATTTATTAGTAGTTCTTCAAACCATATAATAATTTTAAAGTGGAATGGGAACTCATTAGAAACTGCATGACAATATTTTAGCAGAAAACAAGCAATGGTTTATGGAGGACAAGGTGGACAAAATACTTGGAATTTCTATGTGAACTGTGTAGCTTGAGAATCTAGTGGAAAATACGATTGCTAATTTTGTCTCTGATTTGACAGAGGAACACTTAAACTTTTTGGTGTCTTCATAGAAGGCAAAACCCGATAATGGTTAAAAAAACAAACTGATAGGGGCTTGTCAGCTTTGTACTTCAGAAAGTATTTAATTTTAAACAATGGTTTAAAGTTGTACAGAAGTATAAATGATTAGAAAAAAGAAAACAAAAGAGTTCAGAGATAAAGAAAACCAAAAGCCAAACAAGTGAATAATTCTTGAAAGAAAATTAAAGATGTGGGATGAGAAATATGCAAGGTCAAATGCAGAAGGAGCATTTTTAATAACAAGGAAAAACTTGAAAAGGTGAGAAGAAAGTGGAGAACAGATTGAAAGATAAGAACAGCCTAATATGTTTTAGTAAAAGAGTAAGTTTCAGTGGCACACTTCATAAAGACAGTTTTCCAAGGAAACAGCAAACCTTGAGGCTGTAACAAAAGGCATCGCTGTCCATTGCAGATAACAGAACAACAATTCACTGAAAACATACAAGAAATGCAAGCAGTCCAACTGAGTGGGTAATCTCCATTTTAAATCTCAGAAATTTGTAACTGCTTGTTATTTTAATGTTGGGGTTTTTGCCTTTAACTGAACTTCCTGTTTCATGATGCATATTTGTGTTTTGAGGATCTTAGATAATTAAAGGACAATGACTTCTAGCAGCATTAATAGAGGACACATATATTGGTTTCATTGTGCGAGGAAACAGAGACGGTTGGATCAACAGTGCATCATACTTCATCTGGCCTTCTCTTGACTGTAAAAATCTTCAGCACGTTCAGCAAAGTGTCACAGCAAATTATGAGGAGTTTTGCTTCCAAAGCACTTGTGTAGATGAGCATGCAGGCAGACTAGCTTCATGGAGGAGTTTTGGGACTTTTTTAGCATATGGAGGAAGCAAAGGACTCTTTAATTTCCCCAGTGTAAGAGCACAGAGTTTAAAATTATTTCCCCATCCTCACTTTGATGGCTTTTAACCTAATACTAGCTTCTACTCTTCACAATTATGCATCACAGTAATTGAAAATGCAAAACAGGAGTACATTAGTTGCAAAAGCAGAGTAAATTACCCCTTCTAAAACCCAGATTAATCCAGTTCTTAAAATTCTGTCAGGACCTAAATAGATACAAGAAAGCACACTCATCCAACCAAATCATTTGTAATGGATAATTTTCGCTAATATTTCATAACCAGTCTTTTTATTAGCACAGAATCAAAGTTTGTGTTTTGACTAGACTGCTGGGGAATTACAATTGTCTACAAAATGAATGTCAGATCTACAAGACTGAAGCAGCAATCCCCAGTCTTGCTGTTTTTCAATTCAGTATCAGATGAAGAAATCATCACTGGGTTTCAAGCTTTTTCCTGTTTTTATATGTCAGGCATTTGCTTATGGGGCTTAAGTTGATGATTTTTTGTCTTAAGGATTTTCTACACCTTTTTTATGCATGCAGTGGCAGTTGTGTAAGATTTTCTGTAGTAATCCATAATAAATGTGTTCTATTTGTTGAAAATATTTATTGTGGATCCTTCACCTGTATTACTTTTATCATGCAGAAGTTAAACATCTTATCAGTTTTCAGGTTCTAGAATACCCTTATATCTTCTCACAGAGGTTATATCCCAGATGCTTATCTCTTCAAATAATGTAAATGATGACTAAATTTAAACCTGAAAATAAGTAATTTTTTTTTTCTCTCCCTTACCTACCTTATACTGGAGACATGAACTGTCCATGATACTTCAATCTATTGATATGTATGGCTTTCAAAGATTAACACAATTATCCACATTCACAAAGACGCTCCTGCACAAAGAAGAAAACTGTAGCCAGAGCTGTTGAACACAAAGACACTATTTACAGCTTACAGCATCCCTGGGGTGGAGATCACTGGAAAATAAATATGAGTATATTCAGGGACAGTGTCAGCATTTGCCTGCTGATCATCTGTCCTTGCCTAATGCTGGAGACTATGCTGGCACGGATGGACTATATTCTGAGCTGCTATGGGTCCTTCTGACCAGAATTTCACAGTTGTGAAATTGAGAATATGAATGGCAGATAAATAACTACGTCTTCCCCTTATCTCTACTGCATATGGACAGGCAAATAAGTTCTTCAATGCCTTTTATCAACAGATATTGAAAAAAAAATTTGACAGTGAATTTTTCTTGTATATTAATGAAAAAGAAAATATATACTTTCAGTCAAACTTGCCAACAAAATATTTAGTACTCGTTTAAGTTTTTTGATCCAGGTACGCTAGAAATTCTGACTTTGTAGTTAATGTCTTCAGCCTATTATATATCAAATGAAACACAATCTGAATGTTAAAAAACCCCAAACCTGTTAGTATTAAAGCATGTGCTTGTCTCCACTGCTTCTTTTTACTCGAGAAAATCGTATGCTAAATTCCTGAAAGATCCGGCAGGCTGGATGGCAGATGAAAGATATATGATAGAAATTTCACATCCACTACAGAGTAAATAAACCTTGTCCTTATGCTTCCTACAGATATTATTTTTATTGTTATGTAAGAGTTAAAAAATATTTTGGTTTTGTTTCTGGTTATTTTTTTTTCCCTAATGTGGTCTTTGCATATTAAATTATGCAAAAATATATCCTGAAACATGATGAACTGATTAAATACAAGAAAGAAACTTGTGTGTCAAGGTTTATAAATTAAGTCAAGAAAATAATGCTATTTTCCTTAAGTATATAATGGATGAAACAATAACTAAAAGTGAAGCTAAAAATGAATTTCAGATATTTTTGCACTGATAAATATAGAATGATATGTAATTTTCCAAAGTTATGGCATATTTCAGTGGAATTGCATCTTGCTCAGATTTGAATGTTCTATTTTATTTTGCCTGCTATTATTCTTTTCATAGATGTCCATGTTATTCAATTATGAGAACAAAATCAGAAATGCTTAAAAATCTATGAAGCAACTGTATTCAGCTCAGCTGTAATCAGAGAACTGAGAACCTCAATTCTCTGCTTTTGCAACTAATGTACTCCTGTTTTGCATTTTCAATTACTGTAATGCACAATTTTCAAGAGTAGAAGCTGGTATTAGGTTAAAAGCCATCAAAATAAGGATGATGAATCCTGATTTGTCATGAAAGAGGAAAGCAGAAGACAGCTTTCCATGACCAATGCAATTTAAAAATAAACCACACTGAATGTCCAGAAAAAAATACATGGTTCAGAAGTCTGAACTGCATAAAAGCTTGATGTTAACGCTGCTGAAAGCATCCTGCCCTCTGAAAGTATCATTCTAATGTGTTTTTGTTTACCTACAGTTCTGGGAAATAGGACAGAATGGAATTACATGCATCATGGTGGAAGAAGAGAATTGTACCTTTGTTAGAACAGCATGTCAAAACCTGTTATTTCCAGATCATGAAACTCCTTAATATGCTGACCTTTTAATCCAGAGTTTACCAGCAAGTTTCAATTTGTGAAATTATCATAGAGGTAGATTCTGGAATATTGAAACAATTTGGATCAGTTCAGCATATATCTTTAATGAAATGGAAATGTGCTTGACTAAGGTTTACCCTATGGGCATGTCCTGCTTGCCCTCCAGTCAGGCAAAGTCTGTCACATCACACACTGGTGCTTTGCCTCAGAGGAAGGTCTCTGTAGCAGGCTTGTGGAACAAAACCCAGCACTTGAGGTTTAATAGGTAAGCAGGTGGCATCATCAGCACCGAGATGTGTTTTCCTCCTGGTGGAATTGCTATTGAGTGGAAATGGTTCTTTAGCAATGCAGGCTATACTGTAATTAACCATAATTACTGCATATAAAAGGAAGCCCTCCCTTTGCCTTTGTTGTCAGGATGGAGTCTGGGGCCTTCCAGAGAAGCTCCCATTAAATTTTATTAACCTGTGGAGTAATGGCACTTTAGAAACACCCTTTATGCATTAAGCAACAAACAAATGTGCATTAACAGTTGCTGATTGAAAAGACTGGATAAGAGAAACACTACCCCAGTTTTACAAGAGGGACTGAAAAGCAGTCTTGCCTAAAGCTATACACAGATTCTGTGGTAGAGACCTCTCTTCCACTCCAGTGCTTTAATTACAGGAATAAATCTTCATTTCATCAAATGTAGGCTCACCTGAGTCTCTTAGCAAACAAGCAAGGGATTGATGGAAATATTCAGATGCATCACATATATGACACTGCCTTTATCTCATAGTGGTATATTCTCTGAAGAGCATATTTTCATTTTTTTTTAATGTACCTTTGGACAGATTTTACATTTTTCCTTATACATAAATAAAAATTTAAACCAATTAACTTTTTTTATCTCACCAAAAAGAAATGTTCTGGTGTTTTTGTTTTGCTTAGACCAGTAGTTAAGTTAAGGAATCAACAGTTCCAGTGTATAACCAAGAGAAGCTGCTATTGGAATCTTATTTATTATGCAGTCAGGTTTTTCACACAGTATAAAGGTTATAAAATGTTAGTATCTCCTTTTCTAGTCTTTTTTAGAGGGTACTTATATATTTCTCTGTGAGTGATTCTGATCTGAATTTGTCTTGCACCTAAGTTTCTTAAATGAATGTTGCTTGAAACAATATTCAGCTGTGGAAGTTATTTTATAAGGTATTCTGAAGACATTTTATAGCTGGAAGAGTTGAACTGTTTGGACACTGAACTACCAATATTTGTTTTCAAACATCAGTACTTCAGTGATGAATCAGCTCACACAGCATTTTGTGGAGATGCTTAGAAGCACAAGTTCAGTCATCTATCTGTTTATGTCTAGAAGAATATCACAGTTTTTGGAAGAGCTTGCCATGCACTGAGTATTGGATTGGGTAACTGCATACTTAATTAATATTCCTAAACCAAGTGAAAAGAGAGTAAATCCAGAGAAAACACTACTATCTTGCAATTAAAGTATAATATGTTTAGCTAGACAAGTATTTACTGACAACTTGGAAAATGAGATTAAATAATGTCAACTGGGAACTCTGATGGAGGAAACCCATAAAACTGCTGGCATAATTCAGTGCGTATCATTATGATCACCTGTGAAGCACAGGTAAAGACAGGGACTGCCTATATTCCTTATACTTACGCAGAATTTTCATGTGACTCTTCCTTGAATAGCCAGTGTTAGGTCAGCATTCTTGTCTGGAGAAGACTTTGTAGTTGATAATGGTATTATAACTGTGCATTTACCAATATTGTTTACAAGTTGAGACTACCTCTTTGCACACCACTGCCTTAGACCAAAATGTCCTTGGAGCCATTCAATTTTTATACTGTTTATCTAAGGAAATTCCATATAATTATTTTTTCTTTCATCTTCTTAAGTAATTTTCCTGCTATAAAGGTGGGCGTATTAGTGTCACAGCATATTTTGCATTATGGATAGAAATGAACCGAGACACACAGTCTTGTTCACCACACTGTGAAAAGGTCCCAGATTATCTCTCCTCACAACTTGGCCATCTTGACTCCAGCTCCAGAAAACTGCAGCAAGCTCCCACTGTAGGCTTCCCTTGCAGACTCTGATTGCAGGCTTTTACCTAGCTAGATTTTGGCTATAGGCTGCAACTACAGACTCAGACTGACTTCACAGCAGACCCCTCACAGCAGCAATTCTCTCTCCATTTGGTCAGTCCCCATTTGGTCTATCCTTCCTCTGCCCTTAGTCCTCCTCTGGATTATTCTTCATTTCTTCAGTTTCTCCCCTGGCCAGCCAACCTACCCTTTTATCACACTCATCCTTATTGGATATTGCTGTGACCTAAGGCTGTTAAGGATGAGGCTGGTTTTGGTAATTAACACAGCTGTGACACATCTGGGGCACAGTTGCCTGTAATACATTTTCCTACACAGTAACAGTTTGCAAAAAATGTAACCAAATGCTACTAGTAGGAAGGGAGCGCGATAAAATACTTTCATTTTTGTTAATTCCACTAAGTAATCAATGACATCACCACAAACAGCATTGTTGCCTTGGGAACACTTTCTAGTATTTCATACTGTGGAAATGGTTCTTTGTCAAAGATTTAAGTGCTGTTTTTCACCCGTGTTTGAATAAGAAATTTTTAAGCACCTAATCAGGCTTTCTAGAGAAAAGAGGAGATGGGAACTAAAGAGTGAATTTCATTCAGAAATGGCAGACAAGCAAAGATGAGGATGTCTGCATTCAGACTTGGTCTTGTATATCTGAGGCTTCAGAACAACTGGCTAGATAAGGAACTTCGACTCTTCAGAGCTACTGAATATAAAGAAATGCAGAATCCTTGTAGCTGCTAGTTTTACTTTCAATAAATCAAGTGTACATTTAGAAACACGGGCACAAGAATTTAGAGCAGAATAAAAGGATTTTTATGTGCCCCAAAGGAGCATACTTCGTCTGTGCTGAACAGGCATTAGAGGAAAATCCTTTCTTTAGTAGACATCATGCAGATAGTGAGTTAGTTACTCAAAAGAGTTGGAATATTTTTGAAGTTTTGCTTTTTTCTATTTCTCATTGCATATTATATGTGTAAATTAGCCTGAAAAACTGAGATGAAGGATTGGTGGATTTATCTCTTTTCTTCTTCAGATTTAAAGCTTGTTTCCTTCTAAGTTTGACCCTTAATTTTGTTTGAAGAACTCTTCCAGAGAAATGCTATCCTGGGTCAGGCTCTTTCCTTGTTGTTCTCGTTTCAGTTGCAGGTTGGGTTTTGGTTTCTGGGGTTGTTTTATCAGGTTAACATGCTGGCATTTTTTAAGTATCACAGGAAAAAAAATACTACCTTGTGAGTGTTTTCTGTGATCTATGATATAAATAGGTTAGCTCTTGGTTATGCGTCTGTTCTTACCCTACCCTTGCCACTTAAAATATGTCTGTATTTATTAACACATACCTAACACTTGTGATACAATATGGGTTTTGGTGGGTTTTTTTGGTGTATGACTATATGGTTTAATGCTGTGTTAATAGTAGAAAAGCCCCAACACTGAAATGTTGAAAGATCTAGTAAAGGGTATTTTTCTTCCCTTTAAATAGATGTCATACCTCTAAGCACCACTATTGTGGTTTAAACACAGGTCTCAGGTGAGAGAGACAGAAGGCAGAGACCCTGAGTTGAGATTTTTTTTCCTGCTTCCGAAGGAGTGGTTATCAGATTGTACCTCTTACCTGCACAACTGCCTGACTTTCCAGCTTTCATTTCAGTCACTTCCAGTATTCATTATCAATTCACCTTTAATAAAACTACTTAATTATTATTTCTGCTTCTGTGCTATCCTCTTCCTTCATCTCCATGCCAGATTGTACCAGAGAGAAAATGTATGCTGCCTGTGCATAATGTGTTTCATTCCAATAAATACATTTAAAGTAAATTCAAATTTTGGTCCTTGATGTTTAGGGAAAGCCACAAGTCTTACAGACAGGGGTTTACTACTAGAGTGCAGTTTCTGAAGTGAGCTGGTCAGAGCGAAGGCAACTGACTCCATCAAACAGTAGCATGTGATTTTGTTGTAAAGCTGACTACCCTATAAACTCAGGTGTGAGGGGCTTGAATCAGTGTCTTCAGGCATTTGGTTCAGCAGGATTCAGCTGAGTACCGCACATCAATTTTACTGTTACAAGGTAACTAAAAAGGACTGGATGGATGTGGTGGCTGCTCTGTCAGCCAAGGTGTTGCCCAACCTCCTGTTTCATTTCATCTGTCCAAATTTAAACAGCTATGGCATTGCTATCTATGCCAAGAGTGCAGGAAGAGCAACTGGATACTATTGCTCTCGTCTTGCAATTGAAAAATAAGTGTCATCAAGAGGTTTGTTTGCTCTCCTAGAACTGTTCATAGTAAAAGGCACTTACAGTGACTATTATTGCAAAAGACTCTTGAAATTTAGTCTGCATTATTTGGCTTCATCATATAATTTCAGAATGCCTATTTATTACTAACTTTGGTGAATTCTACCCTATACTAATATTCCCTTCATTTTAATGAGTTTTATTTACTGATAATGCTGGAGAATGTAAACTGTATTTAGGAAATTTAGGTTGGGATCACCATAATGATGAGTCAGTGTTTGGAGTGGCTGGACTTCCTAAGTGCTGCCTTTCATGTTCTCCCCTGCTGACCTGGGATCCCTGTAACAAATCACACTCTGCTCTGTGATCTCTAGACAAATCCTTTTTAAAAAACAGTCAAAAAATTTTTTTTATTTTCAGAAGGATCTTCATACCTTTGCTACTGAGATTAAAAAATTAAATTAGATGGTGCTTTCTTGACTGTAAGAGGTTGATAAGCAGCTCCTTCGTGTAAGGCAAAAAAAAAATTCTTCTGCATACTAAGCTAGACAAAATTTTTGTATAATGGAACACAGCAGTTTTATTTATTTATTTGTTTGTTTGTTTATTTATTTCATTATATATTTTACTTATTTTTGTAGTGCTGCTAGTTGGCTGACAAGGAAAAACCAAAAAATCCACCCCTAAATAGAAGATATCTGAGAAAGCTAAACATTCTTCTGAAAACAGTATTGCTTAAACTGACAGATAACATCATAACATCATTCAGGTGAATGTTCTTTAGTGTTTCTAATGTGAACTTCCAATTTGAATTCTAGATTGATATAAATAATTAAGAGGGACAGGTATTTGAGTACCTTTCTTCAGTGCATGATAGAAGATATCAGTCACCTCATTCACATGCTGATCCGCTGCCTAGCTACTTGAAAGACCTCAGCTGAATAGTTGGTTTCTGTGAGAGATTCGAGTTATTTTGAAGACAGATACTCAAAGATTTCATAGAGGGTTAATCTTTTTCAATATTTCAGTAGAGTCTTCAAAACTGATGTCCTGACCTTTGTTATTTTCATTTGCCATTCTTTTCTGCTTCTATGCTGTAGTGGGTCAAAATTTCTTTCTGCTTTGCAATGAGACAAGATTTGTTTGTTTTGATTGATAAAAATTTGGAGTGGACATTTAAAAATAAACACGGAACAAAAACTGTTTAAAACTGGTTTGAGGTAACAGAGGTTTCACACCAGCTATGTTCCAAGGATTTTTTTTAATTCAAGTATAACTTCATGGATTTTGTCTAGGACTTTACATGTAAGCCAGTGGCATCCTGGCTTGTACCAGCAATAGTGTGGACCATGGCAGACCTGTACTCAGCACTGGTCAGGCTGAGTTCTGTGTCCATTTCTGGGCCCCTCACTACAAGAAGGACATTGAGGTGATGAAGCCTGTCCAGAGAAGGTCTCCAGTAGCCTGGAGAAAAGGAGGTTCAGGGGTGACCTTATCACTCTTTACAACCACCTGACAGGAGGGTGTAGCCAGGTGGGGGTTGGCCTCTTCCCCAGCCAGCCAGAGACAGGACAGGCACATCATCCTCAAACTGCACCAGGGGAGATTCAAGATGAACATCTGGGAGAATTTCTTCATTGAAGTCTGGCTAAGCATTGGAATTGGCTTCCCAGGGAATTACTGGAGTCATACTCCTGGAAGTGCTCAAAAGAGGTGTGGTTGTGGCAGAGTTATGTTTTTAGAGGGGAAGTAGTGCTGGGTTAATGGTTGGGCTCAACAACCTTAGAGGTCTGTCCTAACCTAAGCGATTCTATGAATCTATCAAAAAAAATTATATTATTTAAATTCTACACCTGAAATGCCTGTAGAGATGAACAAGGAAAAATGTTATCTGTTTTCACTGTAAAGTTTACAGCTTATATGTTAGTGCAAAGGAGCCTTGACATAAAAAGCTGAATGCTATAAAATATAAGGTGGACCATGGAATTATTTTCAGTATTGAAATTGTAAAGCCTTAATATCTTCACAGAGGTCATAGTTTTTTCTTCCACATGTAATATATTGGAGGATTAGAAATTGTCCAAGAAGATAAGTAATCTTGAAAGCAAAATGGAAAACAGAAATTTTTTTTATGAACTCTTCCACTTTTCAATAAGGAAAGATTCTGATGCCTCTTCTGGGCGATGTATTTCAAAACTTTCCTTTTATTACTTCTCTTTGGACACAACAGGGAAGTTCAATAACACTAAGGTCTTCATATCTAGCTAGCGGTTTGTAAACGTCACAAGACATATCTAATATGCGGTTAATTTTCAGAGAGCTTGATAAAGAGTGCAGTGCATTTAGATACTGAAGACAAGGGTGAAATTTCAAGATTCTTACACCACCAAGTTAGTTCTGTCTTATGACATCTCTGCAGTAGCTGATATGGAAGGACTATAACATTCTCTTACTGAAAATTGCTCTTGTAGCTGAAAGCTTGTGAAGACTGTGACTCAAGTAATATAAAAGAGACACAATGAAATCATATCTATCTATCTATGCCCCCATTCCTCAAAATTAGTTATGTAGATATATAATAAAACAAAAACTTCTGAACTTCTGAACTTCTTTCTGAAACTGTTGTCCCCTTTCTACAGTAAATGACAGTACACGCATCAAATTTTTATAATGGCCTATTCCAGTCCTTTATAATGTGTGACTGAAAACTTTACTGAAACAATGAATTAATTCATCGAAATTTCCTCAGGCAATTAGTATCTTATATTAGCAGCATAATTTTTTTAATGAAAGCTTTACATTTAACAGTTGGGAGGAGGCTCTGAAGATCATGTTGATCAGGCAGAGCGTTCCATGAAATGGAGGGCCTGTTTCCACATCAGGATTTCAGACACTGTTTCCAGAAAGATAGATATGAAGCTAGCATATCTCAAGAGACAAATTCCTAATATATCCCTTTGCCTTTCAGATACTTGCCTGGATATAGTCCAGGTCAGGACTGTTAGATGTTCTTTCCTATAAGACTTCCTAAAAGAATGGTTGTAAGTAGCTTCAAATTGTTCAAATTCTCAGAGGTATAGCTTTAAAAATTTACCAGGATTTTCCGTAGCTTTTTTGTAGCCAAAACTATTCAGAAAAACCTAGTTACTTTCAGCTGCTTTGAAACAGAAAGGTTTGTAGGCTATATGACTTACAGAAGAATTTTTGCCCAGCTTCTCATGCAAAAGCAGATACCAGTTTGCATAGACTACATCAATGACTTCAGTTCCAGTTTGTTTATATAAATACAATTTTTTTTTACCTTTAAAATGTTAAAATATTCTTTCATATATTTCAGGACTAGAATCAGGAAGACATATATATTTAATTTATTGCAAATCTTTTCCAAAAACCTTGATAATTTCCTTTAGGGCAAAAGATATTTCATATACCTTGCTAGCTAAGGAGTTGGCTGTGAATAACAGGTATCTCCTTTTTAATTGTTTAGTAGACTCATCTACTATCTACAAAACAAAAGTTCTTAATCCTGTAATTTCAGTGGAAGTATGAGAGCACAAGACCTGAATGTAGGAGGATACCCACTGGTCTAATTCCTTACCATGTTTAAAGCTTAGCCATAGCTATCTGCAAAGAAAGCATTTGAAATTACAACAAATGTCAATCGATGTAAAGTGGCTTGACCCTGAAAATCTCTGTTTAATCTTTTCTTGGCTTTCATCAACAAATCAGTTCCTGTTATGCAATAAGCCTGCAGAGTTATCAACTGGGATTTCATCTGGTGACTGCAGACATGCCATATGGGAAGAAAACAAGTATTTAGTATGAGGTTTTTAGGCTGCACTATATATGTCATGCTTATGGTTTCCCTTTTTTATATTATACTGACATACTACATGTGTATTTTTGAGTCTCTGTTTTTTGCAACCATGCTTTTTTAATCTGTCTTTTCTGTGTATGTGTGTGTCTGTCCATCCATCAGGGGTTTTTTTATTCCCCTTCTGTAGCACTTCCCTTGCACACTTTTATATTTGCTTGCCTTTTCAATCCTCAGGGCAAAAAAAGGAAACCCAAAAAATAAGTACAAAATAAAGCTTGAAAAAGTGGAGAAATATCCTTTACTTTACAAAAATCATGGACTTGTGCTTTCACCAGGTTGTCTAACAATTAGATAAAATATCCTCTAAAATATTTTTTAAAAAATTATACCTACTTGTTGGGATGGAAAGTTTGAAGTTTTTTCCTTATTTAATAGAATTGTTATTTTTCCTTCTTCAAAGAAACATTTGCTTGTTTACATTTTTACTCTGCACTAGATGCTCTGTATAAAATAGCAATTCTTAACTAAATTTGGGACTTTATTGATAGGCATGTGAATCTAGGTTACAGAAATCTGTCACTATTTTGGGGGAAAGTTTTCCCTGTTATCAAGATGCTGTCTATCAATGTAAATGCATATAGATAGCTGTATTTTTAAATAGAAATAAAATAAGTAAGAAAAGGCTAACCCAACCAAACTCATTATGCAACATTGTTTTAAAAAAATAATTCTTATTGAGAAATTCCTCCCAGAAAGGGAGGAATTTCAGAACAGAAATTTCAGAAGGAATCTGTCTTTTTGCCACTACATTTTTGTTGTATTCAGTAGTCACTTTGACCACCTCCCTAAACTCTGACCCTCCTTGTAAAATTGCTAGACTGGGATAATAGCAATTTGTTTACTGGTGTAGCAGAGATAGCCTATTGTGTACAGGTATCAACAGATGAGCAACATCTGCATGGATAGATTTGCAACTATATCCTTCTGTTGTTGGAACACTGGGGTCTTTCCAGCTGATAAATTTCAAAATTTCCTAGACAAAAAAAACCCCCAAAATTTTCAGCCCTTGTTAACAGTAGATTATATAGAAGAGGGGAAAAAAAAAAAAAGCGCAAGCTCAATGGAAAGCACATTTCAGATTAACCTAGGAAGTGATTTTATTTTCTAAATGGAGACTCTGGTTTGAAACAATGGGGTTAACCATTATTAGGATTGGCCACCAAGTTGTCACAGTATTTGCTTGACCTACTGCAGTGAGCATGGTGTGCATGGTCGAGTATGATCTTTTCTCCTTCATGAGATGGTGTGTATAATGCTCTGCCTTCAGCTGCTAGTTAGAGTTTTTTTGCATTTTGAATAGCCTGGACAACAAGTGCTAGTCACTTATATGTCTACTCTGGCCACAAATGTTTCTAGAGAAATATCTGTTCCCCACTGTCAAAAAGCTATTGAATATATTTCCTGAATATCTTTCATGTTGGGGCATATCTATGAAGTAGAGTGGGAAAAAATATTTTTGGTTTGAAATTAGTAGACACCAAATATGAGAATGTTCAGGGATTTCTTGAAAAAAATATTTATTTAATCCTATTTAACTTTCCCTTTACTGTAAGTTTCCAGAAGCCTCTCCTGCAATATAATCTCTGCTTCCTTATTGAACTGCCAGTTACAACAGTGAAAATAGCTGGTTGCCAGTCTGATTTTCTTAACATATCTTTCACTATATACTGAGAAAGGCTTCTTAAAGTGGGAGATTTTTTTGCAATAGCCAGACTGTCTGCTGTCAAGTTCTAGACGTAAATGATTGGCAGAAAAGTTAAAAATATGAACTAGATTTAGATGAGCAATCAGAAAAATTTAAGCCTTGTAGTTAAAACAAAACCTGCAATACAAATATCTAAACTGTTGACACATTGGAAGGAAGGGATGCCATCCAGGGGGACCTTGAAAGGCTTTAGACATAGGCCTGTGACAAACTTGAGAAGTTCAATAAAGGTGCTGCACCTGGGTCAGGGTAACCCCAATCACAACACAGGCTGGGCAGAGGGTGGGTTGACAGCTGCTCTGAGAGATGGACTTGGGAACGTTGGTGGATGAGAAGCTGCTGGCATGAGTTCAGAGGAAGGGCATGAATCTCATCCAAGGGATAAAGAAGCTCTTCTGTGAGGAAAGATTGAGAGAGGTGGGGTTCTTCAGTCGGGAGGAGTCTCAGTCGCTACATGTGGTCTCACCTTATGGCAGTCTTCCAGTACCTGAAGGTCACCTACAGGAAAGTTGAAGAGCGGCTCTTTCAAAGGCACATAGTGATGAGACAAGGGGGAATGGCATTAACTGGAAGATTATAGGTTTAGGATATTAAGCGTGAGGCACTGGAACAGTTTCCTCAGAAAAGTTGTGGATATCCCATTCCTGTAAATGTTCAGGGGCAGACTGGATGGGGCTCTGAGCAACCTGGTCTAATGGAATTTGGCCCTGTCCACAGCAGGGTGCTGGAACTCAACGACATCTTGCTTCCAACCCAGGCCATTCTATGATTTTATGATATGATCATGTGTGAATGCAAATAAATCATCTTATTCTTTTTTCCTCTACCCTGATTTTGTATATCTGATTTAAATAAAGCCCATGTCTCTATTAAGGGTTTCCTTGGCAGACTATGTACCTGTCACTACAATACTGTTCTATCTTGTCGTATCTCTGTATATGTATCTCTTTGATCAATCTGTCATGTATGTTGTATAAACAGTAACTTTCTCTTTCTTTTTAAGCCTATGAAGACTGGAATTATTTTTCAGTTAACCACAAATTCTCTTACAATAGCAGTAGAACAGCCCATAATTTAATGTCGAGGGATTTAATCACAAAATGAAAGTAATCCTGAATGAATCTTGAGAGATTAACTGACAGCTTGAATGAGGAAAGATGGCATTTGCAGTCTACAAAAGCTTAAGATGAAAAAATGTAGTATGATAACATTTCAGAATACAAAAACGTTGCTATGGCAACATTCTCCATAGGCTCATCTTTCTAAGAAATACGTATGTATGTGGGTGCATGCTGCAAAGTTCTGTGTATGATATAGACAACAGAGAAGAATGTTAATCATGATTCAAAACATGCTGCAAAAACAATCTTTTGTACAAAAATGTGGGTGGTTTTGAATGATTGCTTAAGCTTCTGATGAAACAGATGTCAGAAAAGATTTATTTATCCATAAGCTATTCAAGTACCAGTTTAACCGCAAGTGGGTTTCTTTTGTTCGGTAATACTTTTCTTGGAAGTATTAAAAATACCTCCTTTGTCTCAGTTCTACTGAGGGGGACTATTACTGGCTGTAAATAATCTAGGAGGAGACTAGTTTTTTGTGAATATTGGAGTAGGATATGAGTTGATAGGAACTGTGAAACAATAAAAAACTCTGCTTCAAAAACGCATCTTTAAAGTTTAGCTTTTCACATCGTCTTGCAGTACAAGGTGGAAATGGTGGAGCACGTGACTGGTCGAAACATGTGATGACATGGAGAGAAGCAGCACTAAGCTAAGCAGCCCGAGGCAGTAGAGACTTATGCCAGCATTTCTGGGTCAGTATGGGTACATATCTGTTTGCAAATATGACAACTCAACAGTATGCCAGGAATTCATACTCCTGTAAAAATATAATCAAATGGTATAGATACTCTCAAAAGAAGTAATTAAATTAAATCAAAAGGAATAAAATAAAACCTAGCACTTTGCCCTAAATTTCAATTTTTTTACGATAGCAGGCTTATTTTAAGTCCTATTTTAAAGACAGAATTCCCTAACTTGCTTCAATGATTAACTCATTACTAAATCTTGGAAATGAAATTGTACTTCTCTGCTTCTACATAACATTAACACATGTCTAGCCACACGGCATCACATCTGTTCTGTATTCTCCTATAAACAGATGCTAATTCTAGATAGTCTAGGAGGGAGGTGCAAAATTCCATATATAGATTTGAGAGAATATGCATGTTTATTCAACCTCATGTCTCCAATTTATCTTTCTTACTTACATAATACATTATGAACCGCGCAGTTTAATTTTGTTTCAAACATTTTCCCTAAGCCTGCATAGTGCTTTTGGTACTAGTAGTATTCTGACCCTCTTTAAACCTTCCAGGGATCTTGATCTCTGCCTCTTTCTGTGATGTATAGAAATTTAGAAGCAGAAAAGAAAGAACTAAGACATCAGGGAACACGGATCCATTTTGACAATATAACAATTTGATAACAATTGAGAGATTAATTCAAGAGGCACCACTGGCCTGAGATCAGACTGCTTGTGTGTTGCTTAATTAGACCTTTGTTCTCTCCCAGCTTTTGGGTCAAAGAGGATGGACCAAGCTGTGGCTAAGCAAGTTAACAAGTGTTATGTGGTATCATAGACTTCGCAACATGCAAACTCTGAAGGACTTGAAAAGGAGAAGAAATAATATAGCCACACGTATGTGTGTGTGACTGCATGTGCATGTACATACATACATACATACATACATACATACATACATACATACATAGAGAGAGAGAGAGACATGTATGGTAGGTTATGTGATAAAGCACCTCTGAATACTGGCAAGTCACTGTGAGCAGCCTCCAGATCATATTTCAGATTGAGCGGTGTATTGCTACCCAGGAGTGGGGGATAGATTGTGGATGCAGGGGAAGACATTTTGGTATGAAATAGGATTTATTATGGGCTGTTAGAAAACGAGAGAGGAGCAGGATGAAGCCCTCAGTACATTGTGTGTCCCTATGAGTGCTCTGGGTGTCTGTTTGATTCATGTGGCTGGGTGTGTGTATTCATAGGGATGTGACATGTACACGTGCTCTCTGCACATCTGCCTGCTGGGAATGTGTCTCCTCACTGCTGGTTGGACCCAGGGATGTGGAACTGAGCAGCTGTGCCTCTCCCAGGCTCTCAGATATCATTTTTCTCTAACTGTATTTATGGAATTTGTGAATACCCACATACATGCAGGGTATAAGGATATATTAAAGCTAATTGCAGTGCAGGCAGCAGCTCGTGCTCAGTTAAACAATGTGAATTTACCTGCTCCACAGAGGCTGGGTTGATATACCTGATCATCCTGTGTCTCGAAAATGTACATTTCACTAGTAACACAGATACTGCTTCAGTGTGCATTTATAAAATGCTAGGACATTAGAAGATTTTGTAGGAAATACACAGACACATCCTTGAGAACTAGAAAAATACTACCAACTGCTCACAACATTTCAGCTGGGGAAAAGGCAGGCACTGGCTACGTGGATGAGAGTTATTGATGAGGGAGTTGTCCAACTCCTATTAATTTTTTTCTATTTGGAAATATCAGTCATTTGAAACAAGTAAGTATCACTGATTTTATGCTTGCCTTTATTTTATTATTTTGCCCTTCTCTTTCAGTTTTGTTGTCGAATGAAAACAGATTTTTTTCATGCATAGTGTTTCATTTTTTGAAGATGAAGCAAAAATAAAGCACAATGTGTAAGGTAGTCATATATCATTTACCTTAAAATCTGTGGTTGGAATAAAGGTGAAAGCCTTCCAAAGAGGGGAAAGGAAGCAGAAAAGGGAAAATGGAGGACCAAGAGAGTAACATATCTGAGAAAAAAAGGACAGAAGTACCATTACCAGTCAATCATGACACATCCTTCAAGATAAAGACAAAAGGTCTCTGTTGGAGAATAGAGGAAAGATGCACTGCAATGCATGGCTTATCCAGATGGACAACACCATGAGTATTGAAGATTCAGACCAAAAATTGCTATGGAATAAAATAGTGGGATCTGTAGATCAGAGAATGTGTTAAGAAAATGAATAGATGCAGCTAGAATACTGCAGACAAGTTGTGGGTCACAGGACGGGGGAGGCAAAGCTAAGCCCCCCTAGGCACCACCAGACTAACCACAGCACCAGTCTTGTTGACCTTCACCATAGTACCTTTTTGTCCAGCTTATGCACTCTCAGGAGACAGTGGGGTGGAAGCAGTGTGTGAAAACTGGACACTATACTTGGCAGAGGCTGCAAAATGTATGCAACTATTGTTTATCATCCACATTTAAACTGCTGCAGGGAGCTGTAGAGTTGAAATAAGCTGAAAAGCAAAAAAATCCATACTCTTAGCACTGAAAGTAGGTTGTTTAGACATGTTTCATCTTGGCTTTTAAGTTTTTTCATATTTTTTAAGTTTTCAACTTAAAAAAAACTTTTTTAATAAATATACTTGTGCTGTTCATGAGCGAATTACGACAATAATACAGCAGATAAGAAAATGGCATGTCAATACATATGTCCCTTTGTATGTCAAACAAGTTTAAACTGCACTAAAATAGAAGATATGTATATAAATACTTTATAAGTTGCAAAAAATGTATTAAAAGGATACTTTTATATTTAACTGCAAATGTACAGATTGGTTTTCATGAAGCTTGGTGGAGTGGTCTGGTGATAGTGGCAATTACATTTAAGTAAATATCTCAAACACAATTAGCCCATAGGGATAAAAGTGTTCTGGAATGTAGTTAAGAATAAATATTTATCCCAGAGCTTGCCTTTTATCTTTTGCATCAACTCAGTTTCTGAAACTAAGGTCTCTAAACTGTAGTCAGTAATTAACCTTGTACTACGTTAACCTAAATTGTGTAATTTGTAGTCTTTATTTCCACTGAAAATTTGTTCAACAAGATTCTGTCAAGCTAGCTTTATTTAGGTCCAGTGTAAAAGCAGAGTTACAGAAATAGATTGTAAAAGTCTTTAGCCCATGCACTCAAATAATACCTAATTTGTTCATGGAAATTCTGTTATAACATGAAATTAATGGCAAGAACAATCACAAGCAGTAGTAAATAAAGAAATTAATTTTAATTTGTGATACCTGTTTTTTTGATTCACTGTCCATTGGCAGATGTACTGCAATTGTAAAACAATGACCTTTTTTAAAAAAGCCATGTGATTTGTCTTGCAATTTTTTGGATCGCAAATCAGATACCTTTCTGTAAGCTCTCTCTTGCCTTCTGTTTTACTATATTTGAGTTCTATTTTTGCTTTACCAGTACTCTTGTCTCACAGTCAAAACTGGCTTTGGACTTGTTCAGATGTAAATGTTTTCCTATCTGAGTTTGGTTTGAAATTGGGTAATGGAAATAAAGTTGAGATCAAGGTAGGATTTCAGAATCTATTTGCTTTTTATCTTTGACGTTTATAAGCTCCATATTGAAATACACTTACAGGGTTTTTTGAATAGGGTCTCTTGGAAAAAAGAAATGTTATCAGGCTCCAGATCTGTGACTGGCTGAAGCCAAGTATGAAGGAGGTGCCTCTCCATGCAGAAGTGCATGGTGCATAGAACCCATATGCACATTTAGTCTGGGTTGTGCTTCCATGATGATTTTCTTCTGCAAAAATTTTAGCAGGTCAACTGGATCAATTATGAGCTTGAAAATACTCAAAGTCAAGTCTTTCTAAAGTTCACATAATTTTGTTGAAAAATAATTTTAATAGTCTTGTTCTTATGACTCCATTCATTAATTCAAAACACCTTTTTACTCTGTAAAACTAATCAGAATTTGAATGTTTTTCTACTCTAGTCAAAAACTGATGTGTCTAAAAGATGTGTGGCATAGATGATCTTTTAAGTTTCCTAGAAAATAAGAAAGTATCACCAAAATTCCTCTGAGAGTGTGTGCTGAATTAATTGGAAAATGACAATAGAAAAATTTCATGTGGAGGAAAGAATCCACAGAAAATTCTCTGGAGCTTTCTGCTTAACTTCGTTACACTGAGCTGGACCACAGACACCAGTAGACAGGATACGATGGAGTCAGACCTGAGTTATTTCTGTCGGCTTGGAAGAGCAGCATGGACTAGAACAATAAATTCAGAGCTAAAATTTCACTGATGAGAACAAGTCACAGGAAAGTAGCTGTGGGAGAACAGTAATAAGTTAAGACCTAAAGGTGAGATAAATCATCTCTCTGTGAATAATTGGATATGTCTTTTCCAGATAAGGCCTAGTCTAAATTATCTTGGGGTGTTTCAGAAGATAAAGGAAGCTGAAAGTGAAAGCCTTGATTGATTTGCTGAAAAATCTGTTACATTTTGTACATAGACTTCTGAATGCAATGAAAGCAGTGACACATGAATATATGAAGTTAAAGAGTAGCTTCACACAGAATCACTGTATCATATGTTAGAACATATCATCAGCGATGACCACGCAACAGCCAGGTAGCTTGTTTGGGATCCATGCCCAGGGTCAGCATCCCAGAAACAAGCCATGATCAGAGTCCTGATCCACAGCTGAAGGCAACCAGTTTGGCTTAAACTACAGACTTAACTGTGGATTACCATGATGAGAAGTTAAATCAGAAGTAATAATTGTAAGTCAAGCAGGAGTTATTTCAGTACCACACTCAAAGCAGTGCTCTTGAACAATTCTTTTCAGAATCACAGATGGAAATTGCATTATGCAACTGCAGGAGCCCTGGATAAAGAGATTGTTAATGAAAGCGCCAGTGTAAAGCATATATAAAACTCAATATTTGGACTGATGGATTTGTTGAAATTATTGGGTTTATATAATTTCACCAAATACTTTTAAAATCTCAAAATAGGCTGGTGTTTCCACACTGTCTTTTGAAACCAGCCTCCTAAATGTGAGTGAAAACAAAAATCCTTTTAACCTGTTTTTAATTCCAGGTTGATTGAACTTGGAATCGTTGATCTTGGAGGTGACTCTGTGAAGAAGAGATCCATGAACCAGACATGCCAATATTCTCTGCCATTAATTAAGCTCATAAGACATACTATATTTATAGGACAAACGTTGACAGGAATGCTGGAATAGGTGGAAGACACTGCCGTTTGCAGAAAGACTGTTCCATTTTTATAAGCACACGGACCTCATACCAGGACCTCTGCAGCACTGCTTCCTTTGTTTACGTAACTTGGGATCTGCTGTGCATTCTCAGCTGCCTGCACTTGCACTTGAAGTGTTGCTCTTAGGATACAGTGAGAGAGGGGACAGTAAGACAAAGGCATGAAGCCATATTATTATGCCCACCTATAAAGGTTATATGGATTTACTCCTACATAACAATTAATAAAGATAATATTCTGGGAAGATGAACCTGTCTAGTTGTTCATGTAAGATGAGTCTCTTTTATGGTTAACATTTTCAGAACCCACTAGCTCTGGCTGGCCTGCTTTATAGCTTCTATTTCTATACATACATGCAATCTATGACAGATAAATTCTCTCTGTCAGACCTACAGCTCCCTTTAAATCATTAAAGACTACAGTCCATAAAGGCCTTTGACTGGCTTATTTCAGGGCATGTGCAAGTTTCTTGTACCTCTCTGTGGAGAACAGAGGTGAAAAAGCAAGAGTACACATTTATCTGTGGTTTGCAGCTCTCTTCAGGAAAATATTTGGTTTATTTCCTGGATTCATCTCTCCTCCTACTCAGTGTAAAGAGCATTATTGCAGCATATCTGCACTGCCCAGCACTACATTTTTCTCCCAAACTACAAAGCTTTTCTTGCAATTTGATCATAAAGAAGGCAAAAATAAAAATGTAAGTGAATCAAGAGAAATGCACCTTTTTGGTGTTAATTACGCCATAAAAATACTTGCTTACAGCATTACATACAAATTTTCAGGTGTTAGCTGTAATTATTCTGAAGCTTGTTAACAAAAGACACTGCATTCTATTGTCTTCCCACATAACAGCTAACTCATTGGCATGGAGAGTTTTTTTGTGTCTTCATTTCAAAAGACTATGGTTTAGGGGGTGAGGGCTGAGGTTTCTATTTTTCAACATGTAAAATCAAGTACTCCTACTCTCCTGACTTACTGACTTATGTAGCATTTCTTCAGTTCTATGACTGCCTGGCTGATGTGCTCCAGCTCACCTCATGAGATTTAGTTTGTTCAACACAGCCTGATGGTAAATCAAAGGACCATTACGGGTTTTAGAAGGTGATTCTTTGGTAACTTTAATTGTGAAAGTTTGCTTGTAAGCCACACCATGCTTATGACCTCAAAATAACTGCCAAGGAAGCAAAACCACTGAAGAACAAGATACTATCCTGACAAAGGCCACTGCTTATGACTTAATTATATGAAATACTGAGGGATAATGTCTATCTGACGTGATAGGAAAACACTGTTTTTAAGTAGTGTATTCATTCTGATTGGGGCATTAAGGAGGAAGACTGAAACAATAAAAGCCTCTGAAACAGAAAAGATTTTGGAATATGTTAGATAATTGCAGGACAAATGTTAGTATGGAAACTAAAATGTTAGTTTGATTTATTCAATTAACTTACTGCAAATTCGAAGGGGCAATGGGATTGAGTTATATTATTATATATTTCCCTGTTGAAAGCAATCAGAACATAAGTGCTGCTAATGTGGTGTTTTATGAATACCATATCTTATTATCCTGAGGGAAGTTTGAGGTAGCAGTGTTTAATTTATGTTGGGATTGGTGCTCAGTGAGTAACCCTAGCTCAGCCAAAGGTAAAGTGAGTTCCCATTGACTCATTTTTATGACTCAGCCCACAACCATATGCTTATTTCTACCCCCTCTTGCCAGAACACTTGTTTACAGTGATCAGCATTTAACCAGAGAGGACAGTAAAGTTAACAGACTCTCAATATTTCCTGATCCATCCAAAAACTAGAAGTATTCTCCTTTTTTTTTTTCACTTTTTCTACAATAAGATAGTTCTTGGATTGTCTGAATCTGCTGGTGACTTAGTCCTCACATAGCTCTAAAATGCCTTTCCCAGAAGACTCTCTGTAGTCTAATATTTAAATTTTAATTGAAAAGGATCTTCTGATTAATTACCTTTTTTAACACTTGCTTAGGCTTTTCTGCAATTATAGCTCTTACAGTGATTCACTGAACTTCTTTTTCCTAGCCTTTTGTAATTCCTCTGTTCAAAGGTGGGGGTTACACAGACAAAATGGATTTTATGGTGGGTTTTTTAAAGGGGTATATATGACTAGACCATGCACACTCTCAGTGGGTGCACCTGCATTTGGAGTGGTGCACAGAAGGAAGGACGCATTCACACCATCATTCCCAGCAACAATGTTCATGTTTCCTGGTCCTAAATATGTGCTGTCTATGTGCAGAGCACTACATGCACCCACACTGCATTTCTAGCCTTCTGATTTGTGTCTTATACGCACAGCTCCAGCCTGCTTTCACCCAAAGCAGAACTTCCTGAGACTCACCTTGGAATACTCCAGAGCAACTCACCTAATGAAAATTCACATCAAAAATAACAGCCTACCCATGTGCTGAGTTAGTAATACAGATCAACCAAGCTGGGTAGCTAGGACAAGACTCACAGAAGGATTTACCTAAACATAACAGATTTTAATTTTAGGATCTATTTTCATAATTAATGAAGACATACAAACTGTACCCTATGACTGAATAAGAATAGTTGAAGGCTGGGAGAGTACGCAGAAAAGCAGGATCTGTGCTGGCTCAGCTCTTCTGCAGTTTCCTGCACTTTCCTGGGCATTGGCATTTGGCTGATGCTGAGAATTGGATCTTGGCAATCACATCCATCAACATTTCAGCTGTCTGTTTTGATAGAGACTTTAATATCTGTTCAAAAGTGCAGGTTCTAATGGTAGAGGTCAGTTAGCAGTGAAAGTTCTATGTCACATATAATTAAATAGATGTAGTCTTCCTGTATATTTATTGTAAATTTTGTATAAGCCTGCAAGCAGGAAATCAAAACTGAGATCTCTTCATTCACAGCTGATTGCCTCAAATGAAAGATTTCAGTCATTTTCCTTAATATTTTTTTGGCCCCATGAATTTTAACTTCTGTCTTTTATTATGCCCCAGTTTTAAAAAGGAGTTGGTTTTGACTAATCCAAACCCTGAAAATGACAATGTTGTAGAGATAGGAGGTAGAATTAAATCCCTTCAAACCAAAGAGGCCAAGAACAATTTCTGCCTCCTAGCTGATTGATTTTACAATTATTTTTTGGGAATGAAGCATGTGTTATCACCAGCCATTGAATTTTTCAAAGGTCTAAGCTACATTCTGTCTTTAAAAAGATTTATTTTCTTTCATTAAAAAATAGATATACTCCCCCACACCCTTCACAGACTTTGTTAATCCTAAATGATTGATATGCAGTGGATGGAGAAGACAGATTCAGACATCTAAACTGTGGAAAATATTAACAGTTCAGCTCAAATGATAATTTTATCATTTCCTTGAAAACAAGCATACCAAGGCTTTGTGGGCCAGACCTGAACTAATATGGTTGGGATCTCAGTCCTCTATAATAGTCATAGCTCTGTACAGCTTGGGACCTGAAGGCAAAGCAGCCTTCTATTTTCTTGGAAAATTTTTATTTGCAGTTTTGCAAAAGCAATCTTGGACTACTAGTTTAAGTATCTGTCTCAGAAGCAAAACATAAGCAAACAGATGCCTATGTTAAATAGTGCTACTCCTTTGCAGTACCATGATTTTTTTATTTAAAACATGCATTCTTCTGTAGAAGGATGGGGTGAGTGGATTACTGAGCAGCTGTAATGGCAGTTTTGGCAGTTTTTGAAGAGATATTGGTACAAACGTCTGGTTTTGGGGAATGGAGACTATGACTGAAACTGCCATTGATTTACCCACAACACAGCAGAAAGGCACCTTTTAAAGCGATTAATCTGAAATTGCTTCAGGGTGGATTTTTTTAAAACATTTGGCCATGCTACCCAGTGAATAAGTAGGAAGATATGTTAACAATTTATCATCTACAGCTCTAATAACTCACATCTAGGAAACTGACTCTATTTTGCTTTCCAAACAGAATACCCTCAATTACCTTGGGAAGTGTGTCATAGCAAATTCAGAGCTCTGCAGTTTAGTCCATTTGTTTAGTCCACTTTATATCTATATATCTACATATGTGTATCTCTATATATCTATAGATATATAGAAATATAGATATATATGCTATATATAACAGGAGAACCCACTTGATCAACATTGCCACAGTTGAAGTTATTGCCACAGTTCTGTCTTTTTTGAGCATAGGCCAGTCAGCACCAGGCCTGCTGGACACAGATGGGATGGTAGAGCTCTTGCCTTAGCTACTGTGATAACTCTTTTTAAGTGAATATCTGACTTTATTCTGAATTTCTTTTTGCCTTCAGTCTGTTACTAGATTATGTGAAGAGCAGTACCAACTCATTGGTGCCTTCCACACTTGAGCCTTTGCCTGCAAGGGAGCTTGACTGGTTTGGCTGAGATCAGCCTTCCTGACTGAAATCAGGGACAATTCCACTACAGGTCACCAAGTGTCACCCTGAATTTTTCTTTCTCCTGCACACTGAGAAGCCTCTTAGCACAATCTTGGTTAGGCTGATGTTACAAACATAAAGAAACAACCACTGAACCAGCAAACCTCCACATTGTACTGAGGGTTTGCACTGGGAGGTGTGACTGCAGTTTCAAGGCAGCTAGCTCACATGCCCAATAAGCACATATCTGGGATCACAAATAGTGTGGGGCAGGCTGTCCATTTGGAAAAATTTCTGACCGGATCCCTACCACCTTCAATGAATTTGATACCACTGCTAAAGTTAGCGAGCGTATAATCACACAAAAGGCAATCATGTTTTAATCTGTATCTACATAACAACAGAACAAAAGTGTTACTTGTCTTTATTCCTATCTTCTTTGATACCTTAAGTCACAAAGTCTTACAGTCTCACAAAGTACCTGCAGCTTGACAATTCTCAAGCAGCAGAAAGATAAAAGGCACACCTGAGCTGCCACTTCTGTTATGCTTATCAAGTGGGAATTCACTAGACATAGTTTACTTGTGGGAATATCTGGGATCATTTAGCACCACAATAAAGAAGAGTGACAATCATAACACTGTTGTCAGCATCTGGTCTTCATAAAGTGTCTAGACTGTATCTTCTACCAGTGGCAGAATACTATATCTTCTTTCTTCCTCTGGTGCTTGTCTTGCCTAATAGCTGTGTAACATTTTTGATTTTTTTTCCACTAGAAAACAGACAGTCTTCAAAACTGGTAGCTCTTTACATTGTGTCTTTTTTTTTTTTCCCTAATATAGCATAGCACTATGTACCTTCCTGAGGTATTTTTCATTGCAAAAATGAAAGATTAATATAGAACTTTGTGTAGTTAAATAGGATCTGGTGAGTCCCTGACTCATATTTTGAAAATAATACTGTGAATTTTACTATCCATCATTAGTTATGAATTTTTATGGTAGAGACCTGTAGATTATTACAAAACATTTGCAAGAAGAGTTAATAGCTTACATTAAGCCAATGAGACGCTTGGACAAAGACAGACAAACAAGTTCTGTGACTTAAAAAACTGTATCCAGTTTTACAAAAACATTGCTTGTTTTCACCATAAGCTTTGTTGGTAGAATTGTGCAATATTCTGCTATAGTTCTGAGGACTGCTTGTGGTTTTATATGTTTCATTATTTCTTTTTTAAAAAAATATTTTATTCAGATTCTAACTTACTAGGTGGCTTGAAATAAGAAGATAACTGAAAAGGGAAAATACTATTTTTGAAGTGTTATGGAATATTTTTTTCCTAGCAGTGATATAGTCACACATTGCATATAAAATATGATTTACTTTTACAGACTCTTTCTTAAAATTTACATTAGTGTATTCTTTTCTAAGTCTCTTTTACATATTTTTTGCATCTTATTATGTGTCTTCCCGCAACAGATGGTGTTGTTGAATGCATGACCAAGTTTTTTTAGCACCCGGGAGAATGGGAAAAAACATACTGTCCCAAGATATCCACTGTCCCATACAAAACCCAATATATTAAATGAAATGGATACAGATACATCTTTGGTTTTAAATCAAGATTTCATTCTATGAGATTTTGAACGAAGGTTGTCGCTTATAAAAAATCCATGACTGAGTCTGTGAAACTATCCTGCCAGACACTGATGATGGGTTAGGTTAATGAAGGAAATGATGGTGTGAGCAAACACACTCATTTCTTTCTAGCAGAGAGGTAGGGGCATGGAGGTGATGATCTGTTTTGGCTTGGCTGACTAGTGACATGTCATTAAGCCATGGTAACTTAGTTACTTTCAATTATTTGCTCATAAAAATAATGCGGAAGCAGCTTGCTTTAGAGGAAAACAAGACCTAATCAACCACCTGTCCACAGGAGACTTCACTTCTCCAGGTTCCCCTTATATAGATAAAACCCAATGAAATCACTGTCTACACAGCCAAGTTTCGTAGAAAATAAGAAATAAGCTGTGAAATGTTTACAATGCATCTAGTTTTGTGGCTAAATTTTCACTGGTTCAAACCCCAAAAGAAACAACAAAGCCAGCTAATAGGCTAGTTAGGTTGGTTGTTATTGTTGTTCTCTATTGTCAAGACAAGTAAAGTAAAGAAAGATTATTTGTTTTTGTCTCAGCCATTTTGTATTCACTGTTATTAAACTTTTCAATACATGGGTGCAAAACTGGAGAACTATTTTTTTATAAAATAATTCAAATACAGGCACAGGAATAAGCAACCTTGAATTTTGAGTTTGCTTTTTGAAGATCTGAAAGCAGCACATACCATCTGCAATTTATCCCTGCAGAATTAAAATACTGTTCCTTTTAGGTACTTAAGAGATTATTACAGGCAGTCCAGAATGTATAGGTAATAATAGAATAACTATGTGATTTTTCTCTTTTTGAGGCAAAGCATGAGTTTAAAGCAAAGGTATGTACATAATCCTATCAAGTGTTGCTTTTAAAAAGGCCAAATTCCACTGTCTAAAACCATTAAATATCGTCAGCACTTTTCTTTTAAGGTCACCTTTGTAAACGATTGACATGTAAAGTGATTAGTGACAGTTTTGCTTTTACTAATTGCTGTGTAACTTTTAATCAACACTTCATTGTTGTATGAAACTAAGTCTGATTTGGATATTTTCCCATTGTACTTCATAGAATTCATGTTTATTGCTACAAGGGAAACTGAGATTAAGAGTTAAGACAGATTTTTTTAGTGAATAACACTGAATATTTTTCCTATTTTGAAGAGAAGTACCATGTTTACTGCTTAGACACACAGCCATGAAATTGATAGGGGTGGTATAAAAATCAGGGTGAAAGAACCACACCTTGATGTCACTACCTCAAAAGCAGTGACCTGTATGTATAGGATTATATAACATTGATGTAACCACTATGCACCAGAAGAGCAGAGAATCTTTTTTTAAAATGCCTTCCCTCAGCAGCTTTCAAAAGCCAAAACTCTGTGTATGGCAAAGAGAATCACAGAATTACAGAAAATGCTGAATTGGAAGGGACTTCCAAGGTTCATCCAGTCCATCTTCTGCCCCTGCACAGTGCAATCACTAAGACTGCACGAGCCCAAGAGAATTGCTCAAAAGTTTCTTGAACTCTGGGAGGCTGGTGCTGTGACCATTTATTTCCCTGGACAGCCTGTTCCAATGCCTCATGTATTTTGTGATAGCTTCTGTAGTGGAGTGACCCTGGGTGGATGCCAGGCACTCACCAAAACTGCTCTATCCTTCCCTTGTCAAACTGGACAGGGAAGAAAAAATATAACAAAGTTTTGGGAGTTGAGATAAGGTCTGGGAGAGATCACTCACCAAATACTGTCCTGGGCAAAAGGGCCTCCACTTGGGGTATTAACTGAATTTATTACTAACCAAATCAGAGCAGGATAATGAGAAGTAAAATAAATCTTAAAAACGGCCTTTCCCCCCCACCTTCCTCCTTCAAAGGTTCTGCTTCCCACCAGCAGCACAGAGAAAGAGGAAATGAGGGCTACACTCAGTTCATCATAGGTTATTCCTGGCCTGCTCAGGGAGAGGAGGCCTTTCACTACTCCACTGTGGAGCATCTCTCATGGGAGATTGCTGTTTATAAACTTCTTCAGCAGGAGTACATCCTATGGGCAACAGTTCTCCATGAACTGTTCCAACACGGATCGCTCTTCTACAGGGTGCAGTCCTTCAGGCACAGACTAAGTCAACGTGGACCCCCCCTCAAGGTCACAAGTCCTGCCAGGAGATCTGTTCCAGCCTGGGCTCCTCTGTCCACAGGTCTGCAGGTCCCTGCCAGGAGCCTGTTCCAGCACAGGCCTCCCAAGGGGTCACAGCCTCCCCTCAGGTATCCATCCACCTGCTCCAGCCTGGGGCTCCTCCAGGGGCAGTGGGTGGATCTCTGCATCCCCATGGACCTCCATGGGCTGCAGGGGCACAGCTGCCTCACCATGGGCTGCACCAGGGGCTGCAGGGGAATCCCAGCTCTGACACCTGAGGCACCTCCTGCCATCCCTCTGCACTGACCTGGGTGTCTGCAGGGCTCCTGCTCCTCTCGCACATTCTCACTCTGGCAACAACAACATCTGCACCATAACCTTTCCTTAAATTGCACAGGCATTACCACCATTTCTGATTGCCTCAGCCTTGTCCAGCAGAATGTCCATCCTGGAGCCAGCTGGCACTGGCTGTGCCAGACATGGAGGAAGCTTCTGGCAACTTCTCACAGAAACCACCAGTGTAGCCCCCCACCCTCAACCCTGGCCACACTAACCCAACAGAGCAGGGATTCAGTCAGACATCAAAATAGTTTTCAAAATTTTTCTCAGTATCTCTAAAATTAGCATTTTCATACTTGAAAAAAATTCAGTGTTCCAAGACAACGTCATTTATTTACATATGCAGCTTACCACAATATAATTAATGTTTAATGGCACTTACAGCTAAGAAGTGCAAACATGCTAAACATTCTGAAGTACTTTCTGATTCTAACAAGGGTTCAAAAAGCAAACACATAACAAACTGACTCTGATTAGTGAGTCTGTCTGGCATGGAGTTTTAAGATTTTTTTGTCAATGAAAAACATTAAGTGACACATTCAGAAACAGTTTCTCTACTAAAAACCCACACCAGGATATTCTTTTTGTTTCCAAAACAAAAAGTAAAATACATGCCCAAATTGGATTATTGCAATAAAAAACCACAAATATCTTGCTACAATGTTTTTTACATTAACAGCACTCCCCAATATCTAAGCTATAAATTAAAAGAAAAATTAAGGAAAAGCTGTTTCATACATTTGAATTATCAACATGTACCTCACACATGGTTATTTCCCTTTTTTCCTATGACTCTCAGGTTTTGAATTAATTTTAAATATGATTTTACTTAATCTTGTCCTAACCAAGCATCCTGCTTAATCACAGGTGTTCACCCATGCTACTGGAAAATGCTGAAGGAGAAGGATTCAAGTAATTCCTACCAAAAAAACCCATGCACATTAACAAAAGGTAGCTTATTTAGAAGGGTTTTTCAATTTATCAAAAATCTAGGGAGCACCAGGACAAAATTTATCCAGAAAAGTCCAAGGTTCACTCTGAACTTTGATTAACTTAGTCAAGACTTAACTGTAAAACTTCTGATTTGTGAGAAAAAAGGATAGCATTAGGGCTACTTAATGTCAACAGAATCCCAGAACCCTTGGGATTTTTACCAAAAAGTCTCATTTTATAATGTGTATGCCTTGTACTCTACTATGTCTTTCCTTACCCATTTAGTAAGAAAACTTGCAAGCATGGTAAATCATAATTTGGAGAGCTAGCTCGGCAATTGTTTTTATGGACCACTAATCATAGAATACTTCCCCACAAAATTTCACACTGCTTTCTGCAGTTAGACGCTTGCAAAGTTGTAATGTCCTGTACCTTAGGGAAATTTAGCTTCTCAAATGCAAATAGTTACATCTAGTTTCTAAGTACAATTGTATACTTTCACACTATTTATTCATAGAACATATATTGAACAAATAGAGAAGAGAAATTAACTCTACATTTTCAGAGATGGCTAGGCTGGTCCATACTAGGGTTTAGCATTGGTGTTAATTATAAAAATTTTGTCCCTTAAAATAAAATTGTTCACTGAAATAAAATAAATTTTTTTTAAGTCTTCTGAATATTATTTTTGCATCTTATAATAAAATCTACATATGTGTTTAAAGGAGCTGTTAATAATTATTGATTTAGATGTAGTTGAATCTGATTTCTTGTGGATGCAGTGGGGATAGTGGCTCCTCAGCAGTCAGTCTGTAGTTCCTGACTCTCTGGAAATAACTTTTGGAAAACTTCCTATCTTCCCACCCAGCAACAACACAATCAGGATTATTCCTCCATGTGGCATATTTTTAATACCCATGAAACATCACATCTCCTCCAATCCCAGAAGAAGAGCTCAGCAAAAGCAATTATGACCAAATGCTTATGTTTATCCTGATGAACAATGCACTTATGATTTTGAGGAGGAAGCTCCATTGGCACATCCATTGGAAGATCCACAGCACAATCATGCTGGAAGTGTCAGAATGTTTACCATGCTTTCTGTGCCCCAGACTGCAAGGAGTTGTAGGTCTGAATAAAGCTGAGGGAGCACTGTAGCCACATTTGTCATTGGATCAATACTCGCTCTTGAACTGTTTTTGCAGCTCGCCTCTGATGTGATAAGCAAACGAAGTTTTGGGCTAAAGCCAGCATAATTTTTATTTTCATAGCTGGACAGGCTAATAGATCAGGGCCCTGAGAAGCCAAGTTTAGGTCAAAGAAAGGCTCAATACCATTTAAACTCATTGACAATAATTGCATAGATATCTTGTTCCTTTGTAGCTTAATTGCCACACATAAACTTTTTCTGTATCTCTTAATTTCTGTGTCATATATGCTATGTGTATGGAAGGTCTGCTTCTGAAAACTTATTCTGGTGAAGACCTTATATGATTAAGTCTGAACTTGCACTTTCCCACCAGAGAATACCCTAAAATTGTTATTATAACAATACAGACCACCACAAATTGACTGCCTTTCCCCTCAGATTTTTCCCCAAAATGCCAATTACTGTCACAGGAAGTTTTTCTACTTTATGATATCCACAATCAGGGCCATGAACTGGGTACAAAATAGTTTTCTAACCAGAACACTGAAGACTGACAGTCTCTGCACCTGGTGACATACGGTATTCAGGTTTCCTCTGTCACAAGGCAAGGGTATTCATTGCATACATTCAGCCAGTAAAAGAGCAGTTCATTTTTTACTGTTGGTAACAAAGGTTGTATCTAAAAGATACACAACAGAACTATGTAATATTCAGCTAGACAAGACTGCCACTGCTACGAGTAAAAAAGTCTTTGCAACATTACATTCAGTATTTCTAAAAGCTTCTTAAAAACGCTTAACTGAATACAAATGTTACTTTTCTTCCTGTTTTTTGCTCCCTGCATGAGGTTATTTTTGTATATTTTACAAGGAGACATCACTGCATCTTGCTGTACTTGTCAGTGAGATGCAAGCTGATAATTTCACTGCTTTCCATCTGTGGAAGGAAACCTGCTTTAATTGTCAGCAAGTTTTGGAAGTAGGCACTGCATTCTTAGGTTCTGCCTGTGGCTAAACAAGGAGGTCAGCACTATAAGCAATAAGAACAGAGATTTAGCAGACACCTGAGGATTTAACAGAGTTTATCACAAACCGTCCTGGTGGAAGAATTAGTAGTGTAGGTTGTCTGAGGCATCCAAGAAGGTAGACAAGAGATGTGTAGGTGAAAAAAGAATTTATTCACTGAACTGTCAATTCTGTCAGTCTCTCAAGTTATTACTAGTTTGGGTTTATTTCAGTTAATTTTTTAGACAGACAATATAATTTGAAGTGCCAGGACATCAGTATTCAGATCTGACCTTATTATCCTGGAAGGCCAGATTTTAAGATGTGAACTGGACCTTTAAAAGAGGCAGAGATCTTCACACATGGAAGCAAAATGGTATAATACTCTTTAGTGATAGAGATTAGGCTGACTATAGAGACATAAATTGTTTCACTCCAGACTCTAATTTCCAGTTTCTCTCTCTAACTCTACAATAACATGTATTTGATTCTATGTTTTGATCAGAATTATTTACAAATATAAAGTTTACCAGAGATCCTTGGCTTGATTCATTGAAATTTCTGTAAATAATGTAAATTTATAAAAATTTATCCACAAATCTGTTACACCATTTTCCTCTTATGTGGACCTAGTGACCCTGTAGGATTTCCAGGGATAAAATGAATTGCAGTGTAGGTTGAAGCTTCTGTTTTCTCAGAAAATAGTTACAATTTCAAATACCAATTTGTGCACTTGTTTAGCTTTAAAAATAGAAGTAGTAATATGGTTGAGAACAAGCTAAGTACTGTGTATGTCAACTATAATCACAAGGACATTTTTACTCCATTTTGTCAGACATGAATAACAACGAAATCCTCAAAAATAAAATTATTCAAATCACATTATTCAGGGTTGGATTGTTCTGCTCTTATTCATTTTGTTTTGACTGGTTGGAGGGAACTGTTACTCAATGCATACAAATACAGCATGGCTAAAAATAAGAGCTGGCTTTGAGGATATTTAGTCAGTTTTTAAAACTATTAAGCTTTTTCCCATGAAAACAAATGTTTAAGTAAAACAAGCTCCCTGAAATTTTATTTTAATGTGTTATATTCCAGGTGGAATGAAAATGAACTTGGGTACTTAACACTATTTAAGAAAATTTAGCATAACCTTTGATATGACAGAATAAAATAGTATATACTAGCATGCACATATTATGTGCAGCTATATATGTGTGATTTAGATGTGTATTTGAAGCCAGAAATACCCAGCAGAGAGGTCTATTGGATTTTTAAATTTTAAAATTTTAAGTTAATTTCAGCCACCAAAATTATCTATCTGTCTATCTACCTACCTATCTAACCTGATAGATAAATCATCTATTTGTCCAGCTTGAAATCGTAAACTTACAAAGTAATTGCTGAAAAAGTTAATGTAGTGACTTCATATTTAAAAACTACATAAATCCATCTAATAATGACTATATTAATGCCTCGTAGGCACATAAATTTCTCTTCACCCTGCTTATAGGCTTGCAAAAGACATTCACTGTTACAAAGCCAGGACCTGGTGAGAAAGGAAATTTTTTACAGTGGTCCTTGAATTTTAAAGGATTTATGTTCAGGGATATTAGGAACAAAGCCACTACTCTCTCTGTTTTGACCTGAGAGGTTATGTGGAGGGAGGTATTGGGCCGTCACTCCAAGCCCAACTCCAGCTGCCCAACGAGGCAGAGCTTCTGAAATACACTGATGAATTTACCATTAGGAAGCTCAATAAAAAGACTCTCTGCACTGCATTTCCAGTATCTCCATGAAGTTACTCTACAAAGCTCATATCTCCAGAGAACATCTATCCTACTGAATGTAAACTAGACACTCTGCCAAAGATTTTCTTGAAGAAATTGTTTCCTGTCACTCAGCCACCTGTGATTTTCTCTTTGCACCAGTCATTATTGATACCTGATTGCAGAGAAATGTTATTAATAACATCCAATGTCCAGCACAAACTCATGGCTTATGATTTATTATAATTCCATTTTACTTCAAATATGTCTTAGATAACACTAGAACCCATTCAATAATAGCAGTTGAAAAATGCTCTGTTCAAATGACTGCATGGTCTGACTATGAATTTATTCAGCCCTCTCCACCCTTGACAGAGTCCACCCTTGAGAGACCTCCTAATTAAATATTATCCATAAATTTACTTAACGTGTTCTGTTGGTTTTTCATGGCCTGGTTCTTGGTAGCAGCATGGCCACAGAGGTGACTTCTGTTAGAAGCTTCTAGAAGCTTCCACCATATCTGGCAGAGCCAATCCCCAATGGCTCTGAAGATGGATATGCTGCTGGCCAATTAGAGAAGTTAGGAATGCTTCTGTGATGACATCTTTAAGAAGAAAATCAAAACAAAGGGGGCACATTTTCTTCTAATGAGAGAAGAGAAGGAACTGAGGACGTGTGAGGGAAACAACATGGACGTACCAAGGTCAGTGGAGAAGGAGTTGCAGGAGGTGCTCAAGGTGCTGGAGCCGAGATTGCTCCGCAGGTCATGGTGATGACCAAGGTGAAGCAGCTGTGCCCCTGCAGCCCATGGGGATCCACAGGGGATGCAGAGATCCACCCACAGCCTGTGGGGTAGGTGCCCATGCTGGAGCTGGTGTGATCCAGTGAGAGACCCAGTGGAGAGAGGGGCCCTGCTCCCAGGCTG
>VYXD01004994.1:43594-78652 GCA_013397195.1 Hylia prasina
TTTTTTTTCTTTTTTTTCTCTTGTAGTGTTTCAAAAAAGTACAAAAGAAAGCCATATCACACTCCAAATTTTGTGAATCTAGGATAATCTAGCAAAACTCTTTTCTACTGGGACAGAGCACTAATGACAGACCAGTGCATTAATATTCCTCTTGGTTCATTATTGTCAGAATCTGTTAATACAGCTATGCTCTAGCTAACCTTATATGCCCAATAGGATGCTAATTAATTTCAATGAAAATTCCCAGTTAATTAGTATGAAGTTTAATTATATCTGTTATGTCATCTAGGTTTCTGTTCTCCTCAGAAAACATTTAATGATGATCATTTTAATTTTCTTTCTTAAATGAATATTATGCAGGTAATTTTTTAAATGGGCTGAAATGCAAATTTTGCATTCCCTGAAGTTTTATTGGTGAAACAGTTTTTTGGTTTTTTTCCCTAATAATGAATATATTAGAACTCAGAATATGATACTTGAAGAATGGTTAGTTCAGGTTGCATTTATTTTATAATATGGTGGGCTAAATTATTCCTTTTTTTTTTTTCTTAGCTTTATGTGTGTTGACTGTATCATTCAATCCAGAGATATGGCTGCACCTGCAGACTGTAATGAAAATGGTGAGTGAAGAGAAGATGTCTGCATCCTGATATCTAGTTTCTGATTTGCTGTAAAGCTTTGTATCAAGTCCATATACACATCTACTTTTTAGTGCTCTTGCAGAACTATCAGCACTTTTGTGCACAGCACATTGGAGCACTCGTATCCACTGGGAACTCTAAAAGAAAAATATGAGACTAATACTCAGATTAAATTGAAGCCAGAGTGACTGATATAGTATGATATGATCTGTGAAGAATATCCACAAATTTTGAATTTAACATCATAGTACTGTAGGAATGTGAGCATCTTTTGGGAAACACTGGAACTGAACACCTGGCTTCTGTGGTCAACTCTGACAGCTGTGGCAGACAGTGACTACTAGAAATTTTTGTTTTATGCTAAGCATATAATTTTATTAAAATATCACCTGTTTATCTGTCTTTTTGTTTAGTGGAGAACACCTTCCTGTTGTGGCAAGAGGAACAATAACAGGACATGGCAGCCAGATTGCTGAGGAAATGTGGAGTTTGAGGCATATGAGCTGAAGCCAGCTGGATTAGTTGAGATATTTCAAGGCTTTTTCAAAAGAGTTTGGGTTTGGTTGTTATTTATAATTTGAATGATAAAATGGGGGGAGGTTGATTGTTTGGGGTTTTTTCTAATTTTCATAACATTTCTACATAGGTGGAACTTGGGAAGAAGGTCATATGAGGGAGACTATGCGCCTGGCATTGTTTTTCAATAAATGTACAGGCTGGAGAGCAGGAGAGAATCCCACACCTAGCAGGGGCATCTGAAAAGGAGCTAAGGGGTTTGTTGTAGCTTTTTAAACAAGCAACTAAATTTGCTCTGTGATATGCACAGGATTAAAATTAAAAGTTTAAGTAGGCAAAGAAGTTTAGCTAGAATTAATGCCATGGCAAGTAACATTGAGAAATTTCTGCCTCCATTTGCCCATATTCCTCCTGTAGTGTCTTTTGTTTTGCTTCATATTCCCTGGGCTGTCTGTCTGTCCTTGTCATGGCACTCAGGATCACATCCTCCTTGGCACGCAGCACCAGGAGCAGTTTTCACAGACAGGCTGCACTCCAGGAGTGGAAGAAATAACTGTCAACATCATGGTCAGGTGCAGCACCTAAGGACTAAAGGATATCCTACCCTCTAATGCCACCAGTTCTGAGCTTAGCTCAGAATGTTGATTCAGTCACAAATTGTTTCACTTAAGAAATGACTTCCAAAGAAAACTTCCAAAGAAAATGTGTGAAATGACAGCTCCAAGCTATTTGTAGACTGTGGCCTGCAGCAAGTCTTACTATTAGACTCACAAAGGTCTTAAATTGAAAAACATTTGCTTGCAACTGCAGCAATATGGTTGTTCTCCCCTCCCTGAATGTCCAGTGGTGAAGCTCTGACAGAAAAAGGTATAAAACATTCTAAGGCAGAATCAGTAATTTGCAATAACAGCTGCTAACTCTGCTCAGAGGAAATTAGATAGACTAGAAAGGGCATCTCCCAAGAGCAGTGCCAAAGTAATTATTAACATTAGGACAGCTGTTACAGTGAGTAATTTAAAGACAAATGCTAATTTCATCCAAGTCCCACTTTCTGGGAAGCTCAAACCCTTCCTTGTTAGTCATTCACATAATATCGGGATATGGCATTGCCATGAAGATTTCCTCTCTCCCTCATTATTACTAGGAATTAAATTGCTTCTATAAGCATATGCCACATGCTGCTCATCTACATAGCACTGCAAGCTTATTTAATAAATCAATCCAGTGAGATGTGAACCCAAAATCTTAAAAACAGAAGTGAAAAATTATTTTTTAAAAGCCTATTTTTTAAAGATTTACATGTATAATAGCAAATAATTCCATATGCCTGGAAGTCGAATCATCTCTAGAAGATTGTTTGGAAGAGACTAATTAAATATTTGAGCCTAAGGCTTTGATATTCATTACCCCTAAGAAAAAATACATTGCTTTTGGATTTGAAAGGTTTTTTAAATTCCGCAAAGAAATTGCAGGTTATCTAAGGTTTATTTGGGTCACTTAGTCTTTCCCCTTTTTGAAACTGAAATATAAAGCTTTTCTGAGGTCAAATTGTGTTGTCAATTACCACAAAATAAGAAGCACTCTTAGCTCTTGCTTAGGCACCTAACAAGGTAGAAACACATAACACTTTTTGTGGAATGTTAATGTTCCAGCAGCACTGTCAGGATAGCAGTTATGTACCTGTGGGGTCAGGCATGGCTCTCTCCAGAGGCCACAGCAAGCAAAGAACATATTTGCACAAATTCTCTCTACTTTCCATATTGCAGCAACATCCATCTATTCTGCATAAAGCCTGAAAGGCAGGACTAAGTATGCTATGGAAGAGGGAAACAGAGGTGATCAGAAACTGGGAAAAGTCAAGAGTGACTACCCTCTGTAAAGCACGGACTAAGCATCCTTGCCCATTTTACTGTATGCTGTTATGCAGTGGGACATATTTCCAAGCAAAAATATTTGAAATTTTTTTGTGAACAGATTTTGCCCATCAGATGTTTTTCCTGTTAAGGTCCATTCCTCATGCTCTCCAGCAGAGAGGGAAATTCCAGACCATCACAGACTGTATTTTTTAATTATTTTTCACATGCAGTGTTGATTGAGCACACAGCGTTTGGCAAGTAAGTGTGAAAGCTGTAAGGAAACAAGGCAGTGCTACATTTGAGATTTCTCTTTTCCTTCTTATTTTCTTCCAGAAAAACATTTTTAGCACTTCAAAGAGACAGTCCTCTGAGCAAATATTTTGCCTAATGGCACTAGGTAGAGTTGAGAGGACATTTTCAACTACAATATTTACAAAGCTCTTATTGTGTACCCTTAATTACAGGTTAAGTGCATATTTAGTTCCTAAGATGGGTAATAAATACAATGCAATCAAAGTGCTCTTTGCAGTGGTTCTTTTCCATTAGCAAAAAATTGCTATATTTTCATTAATTATGAATAGAAATAGTAATACACAGGCCAAATAATACATGTCATTTAGAAAGCTCTCTTAGGCAAGTGTAAGGCCTTTTTTCTGTTGTTGCTTTTATGTAGAATGTCTCTGGCACAGATGTTAAATAATGCTGTTTTCTGTAAATCTGAAGATTGTATTTTTGAATGTTTTACTGCTTGGTGACAGCAGAGAGTAATGACCCTCGTACTCACTACCATACATCATGGTGTTGGTTTTATTAGGAGAAGTCTGTGGGAATGCAGGTACTTTGACATAAAACAGGGTAGATATATAATTGCTTTGTTTTGTCCTGAGAGATTCATCCCCTCCCAGCATGCGTGATGCTCTTGATGGTACTTAACAGGAGGTGTGGCCTGGATCCCACTACTGCCAACAGTCCCTCATGTCTTAGCCTTGCTTGCATGAACTTATCCCTGTTTTGAGCACCTGTAGCTGGTCAGAAGTTTCAAGGCAGCTCTGGACTGTGGTGTCTTAGCCATAGTGTAGCAAAAAAAATAAATGTCATGTCCCCGTGGATCCTGCACTTGCTCTTAAGGAGCCACCCCCATGGCTCCTCAGTGCCTGAGGACCTCTTCATTTCTTCTTGCAGTCCCTCCTGGGGACTCACAGCATGCCCTTCTGCCCCCTCCAACCTGTATCCTGGTGCACCCACTCTGCAACTCAGCAAGCTCTTACACACGAGGAAGGGGAGCGAGTTTGTACTTTCCAGCACAAAATTTTCTATGTTAGACAACCCTTGTCAGGAACAACTCTGCTCTCTGCCTCACCAGTCCAGCTGGCTTCACCACATGTGGGGACAGTGTAAAAGGCCACAGAAGATTTCCCCAGGCTAAAACATGCACATCATAGCCAGTGAACTCTCAGGTTTGTGATGCTCAGAGGACTGACGCCAAACTCTGCCAACAGAGCCTGGGCTGATACCCCTACTCCTTAAGGCACAACCCTTCACCCACTGAGAAGATGCAGAGGAATCTGATGTGAACAATTTACTGAAACTGAGAGGAATTTTTACAGGACTATACCTTGTACATACTCCTTTAGGCTTCTGGATGTGTAAGGCTGAATATGCTAGAGCAACTAAATGTGCTATGAATATTGCTCTCTTAGATTCTTAAGTACATTAGATTGGTAAGTTAGGCCTTTAAGTGAGTTACCATTGTGCTTATAGTAAGTTCAATAGAATATTTTGTTATATTAGACTACCAATTTAGTGCTGCTGGATTGAAGTTAAGTTAAAACCTTTAGGCCTAAAACCTTGGTTAAGTCTGGCTAGAGCATGTCAAACTCTGAAACTTGTGATTCAATGGAAAGATCTTCCTCATGCCTTTTTATCTTTACCCTTTTATCTTGACCCTTTCCTACCTTGTCCTTTTTCCATCCCCAGCCTCTGCATAGATAATTTGTAGTTTATTTGGGGTTTGGATTTATTGATTTTAGATTTTTCTCTGCACACTTTAACTGTCTATTTAGCAGGAGAGTGGTCCTTGGCAATGAACTCTGTCGTGCTGTCACTACTGTATTAAAACTGCTTTTGCCAACACCTTTGCTGGTGATTCTTTGAGTGACATAAAGCACTCATTCACAGCATTGCTACTCCAGTTTTATGGCTGACATATTTCCCTTGTCTAAGGATGAACTTGTTATTGGCGGCTCCTCACCTGGCAGATTTCTTCTGCTAGCTTTTTGTTTCCTCTGTAGTCAAAAGCTCTTTTCTTTCTATTGCCACATATTTTCACCCTGGAAGAAAGAGGACCAGTATACTTTGGCTTGCAGAATAGGGTAGTCATCTACGGGTATAGACGGTCTTCACTTTTTGTAGGTTTTATTAGTATTTTCATTGACTAATACACTTCCAGAAGTGGACTGAGAGCAGAAAACACTTTAAGAAAAAGCACCACCAAACCTTTATTAAAAAAAAACTCTTAACAAGCGAAAGGGTTTGATGAATTGCTGAAAATTGGATGTGAGCAAAGGAAAGTGCTTGGTGAGGAAGAGTTGCAGACCACTTTGTACTGCACAGGCTCTGTTTTACAGAAACCACTCAGGAGATATTCTGGCAGCAGTGAGCTGTGGCACGGGCCTAGATAGGCTGAACAGTCTCGTATGGGAGCTTCAAAAACAGGTTTTCCTTACATCATTTTTGTTACTTGTAGTGGATTTTCCTATCAGCAGATAATGATTCAGAAAGCAAAGAGGCCTAGGTTAGGGTGCAAGCAAATTACAAGAGAGGATCCAAAAAAGGAAAGGTAACCTTACTGGGCCCTATAGCAGTATCTCAGTCAGCCTTGCTAATGCAGTTGCTCCTTTCTGATTCTCCAATGTTTGGAATTAGGTGAGCAAAAATTTGGTATGCTGTAGGGTGACTACTATTATTTAATTTCCTCTTTTCTTTTACACAGCGTGAATATCTACAGGTGAAATGGGATCTCTAAATGAAGGCTGTGACATGGTTAGTACCAGTTCCAAAACGACTTCTCAAACTAATACCTTAAAATTTAGTGGTGTCCTTGACTCCTCAATTTTTCAGTCAAAAGAAAGCCCCTGCAATTATAGAATAAATTAATCAAAAGCTGCTTACTGTGTTTTCTACTTTCATCATGTTTACTGTAATGATGGTTGCTTCTGCTTGGTTAGGAATCTTTGACCAGGGGAAAAATAGCAAGGAAATTGCAGGTCTATAGTTAACTAGAAAAAGGCAGTGAGGTATGGAAAATAGCCATAACCTTTTCTAAAGCAGTTCTGAATGCATTGTCTGTATTTCATGCTCATATATTATCAGGTCTCTCTCATCTCACTATTGAAAAAAAATTCAAAAGATGTGTTTGGTCTTTGGAGAGAGCCTCTTAAAAAATAATTCTACTTTTAACAAATGTATGTCTTTGGAATTTTCGTCGTCTTAGGAAAGCCTTAATCTGTTCCATGAGTATCAATTATCAAAAGTATTTTGGCTTTTATAGAATTTCAAACAGATTCTGAGAAAATAAGAAGGAAGCCTGTTGTAAACAAAATCTTATTGTTGATGTTTAAAAAGACTATTTTATAACACATCCCTGAAAGCTACATCTTTGTAAGAGGCTTATCTTTAATTTCTCTTTCTTCTATGAAATATTGGTAATTTACCAAGTACTTTTTATTTTTATTTCTCTTTGAATGTTTTCACTAAAACAGGGCAGAAGGTACTAATAAAATTATTCTGAAATGTATTACTTTGGTTCATGCTGGACTTTGAGGACTTAAATAAAATAATCTTTTTACACCGTCTCTTTTTTTTTAGAAATTAAGTTGATATTGCAGTCTTCAGAAGTTCCTGTTGGTAAAAATAACTAATAGACTAAAAGAGGCTTCTTTCTAATAACATAGGTGTTGCCTTTCCTTTTAAGGTAGATACCAGAGTGTGATTTAGGGAGGGTAGATGCTGTTGCCTACCTGTCTTCCTTCTTCCTTTCTGACTTTGGCAGGTGATCTACTTTTCTTGAGTAAGACTGTACTAGGTTAAGCTCTCTGCTGTTCGTAGGTTAAGCTCTCTGCTGTTTGTAGAAGATACATTCTTAAGCTGTGCCAGGAGAGGTTTAAGCTGGATATTAGGAAGAATTTCTTCCCAGAAAGTATGATGGGCTCCCCAGGGAGGTGGTGGAGTCGCTGTGGCTGGCGGTGCTTAAGGAAATAAGGAAATTTAAGGATGTGGCACTTAGTGCTGTGCTCCAGTTGACAAGGTGGTGTCGGGTCATGCATTGGATCTCGTTGATCTCAAAGGTCTTTTCCAGCCTAGTCAGTACTGTGATTGTGTAATGTACTGTCCTGTTTTATACTGAAATCTAAGTCAGTGAGCTAAAAAAATGTTGACCCTGAAGGTCTGAAAATAATTTTAGAGATAGCATTCCTTTTACCTCTATATTTACAAATACAGGCTTTTGCCTTTTTGCCTCTTACAACTGTTAGGATTGATAGAATGGATCATTTGAACACTGAGACCAGATGTTACTCACCAAACATTTTCAAATGACGTTTCATGATTTTGGTACTCATTTAACCTGTGAAAAAACTGTTGATATTTCTGTTACCAACACCAACTTTAGCTTTGTCGTGTGAGTAATTTCTAATTTTCCAGCACTGAAAAATCACAAGCAAGTATGTTTTTATTCAGGATGATAACTTTAGATGATTCAAATAATGATCAAATTAGTCAAGATAACTTTTAACTCTGCAATAACACTGAACTGGCTGTTGTAGTAATTTGCAACATATTTTACCAGCTGTAGCTAAATGGCAAATAAAACCCCATGTTATTTGAAAAAGGGCAAGCTAATATGATTTCTTTTTTGTTGTTTCAAATAAGAAACTTTTGAGATGATATTTTACATGTTTTACAGATAGCTATTGGGACCAAAACCCTCCTATTTTCTCAGATGTTTTCGGTTTACAACATTATTATTTCACTCAGTGTGGATATAAGTCTCTTTGTCAGTCTGCAAGTTATGTTACTTCAGTAAAAATGTTTGATTTCACAAGCCCATGAACATTAGAACAGCTGCCACAGAACATGTCACCCTTGAGGATAGATTTTATATTATCTTTTCTTGCTGAGTTGCAAAGGAGGCAGAACACTTCCTCAGCATTTGTTCACAGTGCTGCCTAGATGCAAGATAGCACAGATCAAGCAGGAAACACCTTCCCGCAGCATCATGAGATGCTAAAGGTTTTGCTGAAGGCAATTTTTGTACGCATATAGAGTTACAGGTTTTGACAGTGAATCTTGATTTTCATCAGTTAAAATGTGCACAATATTTTTCTGTGAGGAATTGTCTTATTTGATAGGTCAGCAGTGGAAATAGAACAAACCTGTTAATTTTCTGTGAGATTCTGTGTGCTGGCACTATCTCATGCAAATAGCTACCTGGCCTTTGTGTCTTAAGTCCTGATAGTGGAATGTTTCAAGATGAGCATCTTTACTTGTTTTCCTTTCATTCTCATTCAGTATTAATCTACATTTAGTATTTTTCTTATTTTACAATTTTCTCTGCAAAGTTAAATTAATTCAGCTTTCAGCTATATATAAAAGTGCTATTTAACACAAGGGACTGCTTTCTGAATTCCCAGATAAGACTGTTGTGAAGACATATCCTTTTCTGAGTGGGATCAGTCTAGTTTCATCTTTGGATATATTCCACTTGGATTTTCCGATTTTAAAGAGAGTGGGAAAAATAGTGACAGAAGCATGTAGATGACTGATTGTTTGGCTCGTATGCAAGAAGCCTACTAAATACTGGTAACTGCTTTGTTTTCTGTGTTCTGAAATAGATTAGCTACAATAATAGACTAAGATTATCTGCAGCTTATCTAAAAATTCACTGTACTGCTTACTTCCTGATTATAAAGTAAAAACGGAAGTCCTACTGGGATTTATACTTTTAGGAATTATAAATAATCCTGAAATTGATTTGAAATGTAGTTTCTAGTGCCTTGTGGTACAATTTAAATAAACCTAACATTCATGCAGAGCTTCATGATTCTTCTCAGGAGATATATAAGCAAGGTTTGAAACTGTTGACACAGAGCCTATTTTATTGCTGTGAGGGGAATGACAGCGGGCAATTAGATTCTCAAGTAATTACAATCTTCAACATAAAAAATGGAAAGCACAATCAAGCTTTTTGCATTTTAATTCTGGCAACTTCCATGCTTTTTTTCAATGCCTATGACTTATTGTACAAAACTGGCAGATGCTTATCAGTAGATGTTTCTTGGTTTTAGTTCTTTAACTTCACTTAACCTAATTTAAGCCCTCGATTTGCAGTTTGGAGTTGTCCACCACTCTCCCTTTATTTTTATCTCATGTCCAACTTAAATTTTGACCCTTTCGAGAAAAAAATTCCCATATTGCTGCCCTTCTGAGATTATTTAGCCAGCTGAGTTTACTTACCAGTATATCCAGGTATTTCAGGTAGTACTGAAAATATTTGAAGTAATTTCATGGAGTCAGTGATGTTACGTTGTTTATAGTATGGACATCGTCTATACTATAAACTTCTATATACTATAGAAGGACATCGTCTTCAATCATCCCTTTGCAAAATTCAGACCCCCAGCTGGAGGAAGAACTTCTAGAGAATTAAAAATAAGTAAATAAATTTCTTTTCCATGTCCAGATCAAAGTCTAGGCTGTGGTTTTCACTGGTTGTGGAATCACTACAGTTACACTAAACCTAAAAAGCTGTTCATTTACATCATAGACATCTTTTATAATGTATTACCATTGCGGCAGCACTTTCACATGGGTTCCCAGCACTTGCTGAAGCTGTAATCTGGTACAACAATCTCTTATGTTCATCTTCTGCTTCTCCAAAGTTCATCCTGAGTCCAACCTTTTGCTTAAAGCAATTACCAGGGAGGAAAGGCCCTTGAATATTTTCTAAAAAGAGTTAATTCTGAACACAAAAGGCTCAAGTGTTTGCAAGCATTCAGTTCTCGTCTGTAATGCATAAATAGCTTGAAAACCTGTGCATTTTAAATTAATTACAAAAAGGTGCTAAAATCAGTGTTCAATGTCTGTTTGGGGTTTGTCTTCAAATGCATCTTTTCTATTCAGCTCCACAATAATTGTTTCAACAGTAGCAGCCTATTATGTTGTTAGATTTTTAACTTTCAAAATTAGGACAATTGCCTAGAGCTATGAATCATCACTGGGATACTCATGGATGTCTATCTGGCTGCTATAGTTTTGCATGCATGCTAGAAAACAAGCTTTGAGAACATGTTCTGTGCAATAACATCTTGTTTGCTTTGCATGTGAGCATGTAGAAGTCAAGATTGATAAAATACCTACAACCTTGTTAAAGTGTCTACAATGCTGCAGTCCCAGTGTGCATTTGGAACTAACTTCTCACATCTGGCTAACAGCTGTAAAGCTCATTAAACTTTTTATTAGGAAAAAAACAAAGAAAACCGACATTTACTCTGGTTTTTTGGTTTGGTTTGGTTTGTTTTTGTTTTGTTTTGTTTTGTTTTTCCCAGCTAATAAAATCAGAGATTTAACTTAGAAAAGAAAATATTTACTCTGATTTTCTAAAACCTATATAATCTGTCTATTTCTAGAAACAGATTTAGTCAGCATCTACTACAGCAACCTCTAACCATGTTGATGTAAGTATGCAGATTATCTAAAAATATGTTTCTGAAATCAATACTGCCTTGCTGTAAGGAATTCATGGTGGATAAATACTGATAACTCAGCTTCCCAGCTAACCTCCTGCTTTCCTGGTAGGCAATGTAATTAATACATGCAGTTCAGAGAGCCCTGAACCTGCAGCACAGTGTAAAGAGACTCCTTCAGAGCCAGCAAATTATGAGTAGGCTTTATATGAGTGGTAAGTATCCACTGGGTTTTTATTTCAATAAATGTAACTCTTATAGTAGTCTAGAAGAGACATAAAGCAGAAACTTTAATGCACCATGAGTACTTAGTGTTTGCTGCACCATTACAGATTGCCTAGTATGCATTTTTGGTATAATAATATGCAGCATTTTTAGCCACATACTGTTCTGCAGTGTGGTCTTAGAAACTGACCAGAGCAAACAGTCCTGTTTATTTTCGTGGGAAAGTATACTTGCCTGTGTACTGTCTTAGAGTGCTGGAAGTAATTTTTGTACAAGCAAACAGTAAAATGAAACCAATTTGTTCATAGATGCTGTACATCTGCAGTATGAGGTATTGTCGTGAACCAGAAACAGTTCAGGTACAAGGGAGTCCTAGATCCAAGCTGGAATAAGAAATAGGCCACACAAAATGCTTCTCTGCTTCTCAGGTCTTCCTGTACCATCAGAAGCAACCAGGCAGAGATCCTCCAACATTATCCAGCAACTCTAGTGATGTACCTGTGTGCACATGCATTGCCATCTGGTGCTGTGAAATTAGACCACTAACCTTTTTGTCCTAGAAAATTATGCATCCTAAACAGAAGCTCACTGGTACCTGCAAGTACAAAGGCAAAAAAACATAATCTGGACATCTGCTTCAGGATTTGTAGCAGCTGTTTCACTTTAAAGCACATTCAAAATCAACAGCCATTTCACTGGGAAATTACAGTATTACTCCCTTGGTAGGACAAGCTTCTAGTAAACAACTTCAAACCTTCACAAAGGCCAAGATATCATGGAGAATCCCTATCTCCTTTTCCTTTTCTTTCATTTGCTTTGATCAGAGGTAGTTACGATTCTGTATATCCTTGTCCCCCAGTGGAGCCTTGCAATCCTTGCTGTAGACTCTGATGTAATGAATAGTCCCTAAGGCTGTCACCAATCTTTTTTATTCTGTACTACCACAGTATCAGCAAGAAATTAATGAGAAATCCTTGATGTTTTGGCATCGTGGGTTATACTTTATAATGAAAAGGCAAAAAACTCATGGTAGGAAAGAAACACTTAAACACCTGTACAATTTTTGGTTAGTATCTCACAAACACTTAGGAGACCAAGACGAGATTTTACTTTCATTTCTTGTTATTTAAAATAGTCATATATAGTTGAGAGAAGGTACCCAGTAAAAAACCAGCAATGCACCTGCAGGAGTAAAAAGAGGAAAAAAGGGAATATGAAAGAGAAGATGTAAGGAATAGAGCGCAGATATTTGGTGTTTAATTGCTAGGTATAATACCAATCTAATATATCTGATATTGGTATATCTAATATTGGTATATCTAATTTTGGTAAGTAGTAGATGCTTATCTTGGAGATATTCTATGAATAACTCTATGAAATATTTTCTATTCTCTTAAATACCATATTTTATAATCTGCTCTGAGTAGCATGAAATAATTTAAGGACATTTTGTGCAACATATGATGTAGAAATACTTAGCAAAGGGAAGTTATCTTAGTTGAAATAATCCAGAGTAGTCATAATATCCCAGAGTGCCACAATATTTCTTCCACCCAGTTACTCCTGTGAGTTTAGTATGGAGAGGAGGAGGAGGTGGCAGAGTAAGATGAATATGTGGATGTCTTAAATGCTTCTCTTGAGAGTTTGAGGGTTTTTTATTGTATTCTTCCATTTTCATTCTGTATGATTTTTATATATTCCAGTTGACTATTCTTTACACATTCCTACATTTTTGCAGTGTCAGGCAGTAGTCCCCCTAACCTGCCAGGGCTGATCTTGAAGAACTGAGGCCTTTCAACCAGATAGACTTCATTTTACTCTAATTCTCTGTAGTCCATATCCTGTACCTATGTGAAAAAAACCCAAACTAACAAAAAAACCAAGCAAAAATAAACAAGATTCAAACACACAAACACCTAAACAAACAAAAAAACCAACAACAAAAAACCCAAAACAAAACAAAAGAACCCAAAACAAAACAACAACAACAAAAAAAAAACCCAAAAAACAAACACCACCAAAACAAACAAACAGAACTAACAAAAAACCCCCCAAACCCAACAAGCAATCCAAACCCACCAGGTTAGGACTTTTGGGTTTTTTTTCCTCTGTCTTTTAGATATTTGTCATTTGAAATAGAATGATATTTAAGTTCCTTACCATTGCTTTCACTGTCCAAATTCAGGAATGTAATTAGTTATTCTCACTGTGGGGCTTGACAAGAATTTTACTGTACATCATCCATGTGAAGATGTCCTTTTCAAAAAATTTCTTTTTGCATATATAACAAAAGTTTCACATATACAGAAGAAACACACTTGGCTTTAACAACTGCTTAGGCAGTTCTTCTTTCTGTTAGGAAACAAGTCCAAATGTACTCAACTGCTGCAACAAAACAATGGTCCCAGTTTTCATTGTTAGCATCAGTCTATTTGTGTTTTCTTTAGAGATCCATATACATTTTCTCTAACCTTTGTGAGATATAATAAAGTCCAGAAGTTATATTCTCAGCTAGAGTTACACCTGTAATGAATTACACCTATTATATCTTTTCTCTCTTTCAGCTAGCTGGGTACTAACTTTCTCCACCCAATTTTCCTCATCCACCACTTTTCATCCATGTTTATCATTTTATCACAATCACGTCTTGATATTTTATTTGCACGTCGTGTATCTTACTTGCATCTCTTCTACTGCCTTTTTACATTTCTCACCAGGACTGAGTATGCCTCTGCCAGAGCAGAAGTCCACTGCCTGCAAATCAGTCTCCACAGATTATGTCTTCAATGACACTTCACTGAAATTTGTTCTCCTATTTTCAAAAATACTAATCATGTCTAAATGCACAATGCAGAAATTATAACATCAACATTAACCAGCAAGGAAAGTTTCTAGTATCCAAAGACTTAGTAGGGGTTTGGAAGCATATCTAACAACTACAGACAGAACTTAACACACCTAAACTCCTAAATTATATCACAACTTGCAAGCTGACAAATTCTAAATGTATTTCTGGACTATGAATTTGAGCAGTGATCTTGCTTATGGTGATAAATTGTTGGAGTGACACTTGTGCTTTTGGGTTGTGCCTTCTGAAATTCTCAAAAACTTCCAGGTGCGGTTCAAGAATCATCAATGGGAAAAGGCTATGTGATTTGCATGCTGGTATTAGCTAGGAGCAAAAATTAGTTTTTGAGAAGAGAGTCAAAGTGGAATGTAACCAGAAGCCAATGCACTTCCAGATTTAGATACAGAATAGTCTGTAGTGGGAGACAGCAAGTGAGCAAAGCTGCAGACTTATCATGTGAATAAAGTTGCATTAATAAGTAGACCAAGAACCTTAATTGTGCTGTCCACATATTTCTAGTGTTGCACATCCTTCTACCTGGTGCCTTCTTATTTTTTTAATGGAACAACTAATTATTTTCTAGGAAAGACACAGATATTTAAAACCCACTGTGATTTAGCTAATTAGTCCCTCAACATATCCCAGGGAGTGAACAAACTAACCAACAGTTTCCCCAGTTGAAACCTGCAATTTTTCTCTGTTTCTTTGATCACTGTAATTACCAAAGGGATTAATGCTATTGATGCTGTTGACTGCCTTAAAACACCCACATGTGGAGTACAAAGGCATTATAGTCATATGCTAGATGTGTAATTAATAAATTTATTGTTCTAGATCAGAAAACACTTTTTGTTTTTCATGGATCCAGGGAGGGGGAAGTGGTGAGCAGTCACAGAGCTGAAAAATTTCTTTCCACAATTGGTATTGTGTTCTTGCAGATGAGACCTTGTTCCCATTTGTTTGCATGTACTTTCTGGAACCTTTGCATGGACAGGTTTCCTATCCTAAGACCAGTATAAGTACCTGTACATCACTGTAGTGAATCAATGCCAAAAATGCCAGTGTTGTCCCATGAAATTCTAACTAGCAGCTGCAAATCAACAGTACTTGAGTAGATGTAGTGATAAGAAATATTTTTTTAACTATATTTATGAACCATTGTCTTATACAGGCCAAAGGCAGCAGAAGTGTGCTTCTGTAAATACTCACTTACTGGCGTTTCTTTTACTTTTCTTTTCCTTTTATGTTCATAGATGCAATTTGTACGATTGAATTTTATATCGCATTATGTGTGACACTTCACTTTTTTCCTTCCATTTTCCTGAACTCGTTACTTCAGACATCACCATTACACCACAGTCTAATCATCCTCCCAGAAACACTGAAAAATATCAACCCAGTGTTGAAATCAGGAAAGACCAAGGCCCTTTTTCCACTCAGATTAGCTCTACGAGAGCCTTTTAATCAAGATTTCATTGAGATTAACAGAAAATCTGGGAAACTGGTAGCCACGGAAGAGCAAAGCATGTTATCTGCCCACATGACTGTGCTGCCCTACCTCACCAGGCAGAGGGTCATATGGGCAGGTCATTGAGTGTTTTATGTTATAGATTTACATATCTCCAAATACTGCTAATATAATTCTGAATATTTGTAGAAAACGTTAAAAAGTGCGCAGTAGCCATTAGTTGAATTGCAGACAGGCAACAGTCCAGCAAAGGCAATATGAAAAACCCAGTATCTTTTGCTGCATTAAAAATTTAGGATAGAGAGTTCTTTTTACCAGGAGCAGGTTTCTCTGAGAAAAAGTTGAGGAGAGTTTTCTGACTTTCTTGTTTTATTTGATACCAATACTTGGAAAGAAACAATTCTTGAAGTCATTTCAAAATGTGGTGAGCAGGTGTCCATTCACACCACTTTCTGAGGTAACATTTTTAGTCTTTTTATGTAACTTTCTATGGCTCTATGTTTCTGAGCAGCCATTTTCTGTACAAGAGTGATATGGAAGGTTTCACCATCTGGTCGTTACCCAGGACAAAGAGAAAGAAATACTTTTCACCACAGAGACTTTAGGAGTTGCAATGATGCTGCCATTTTCTCCCTGCATAAGCATGCAGAAGGTCACTAAAATAATTGGTAGCCTGCATGTTGTCATGGATGTATCTGTGCTTGGCTTAAAACCAAATGACATAGTTTTTACTGGAGTGTGACATCTTATCTGTAGCAGTGGAGATAATGGGGTGTGTAGGCCGACAATTTAGCTCAAAAATAGATATTTACAAGCTGAAACTGTTTTTTCAGGCCATAATACTTTTATGCTTACTCTAGTGTTCTGAGACCATTTTATAAAGAATTTATGCATGTTTAATGATAATAAAAATTCTTTACAGAAGGTTTATTTATAAAAACATTAACCTTTATGGATAGTGCATGGATGCAGCTCATTTAAAAATTAGGTCAGCTATTTAAATGTCAAATTGCATCCTAGTTGACTGAGGCTTAAATTTTGACATAAATTACTAGATCCATACTAGTCTTCTACTTGTACTGGACTTGTGCATGAACTTTACCAGATGATCATTATCATTTGTAGAGAAACAGTCAATTTGCCTTTTTGTACCAGACATAAGCAAAAGTTCTGATGAGATAAATAAAGGCATGATTTGAATATATTTCTCTTTTTGTTCAAACACCTATTCTGTATCATTCATAAATGAAAATGTGGTCCCTGTTGTTGGGTTCTGATTGTCGTTTTTTTCCCTAACAACTGTTAAAAAAAAAGAAAAAATTACTTTAGTAAACATGATAAATATTATACAATACACTATGCCATTATGTGTGGAGTGCTTTCTGAAAAAAATGGTAGTAGCTTCCAACGATGTAAAAATCCCTGGTATTGTTAGATAATTTTCCCTTGACATTTGAACAACCCCCCAGTACATTGTTCATAAAGTAAATTCTTCAATTATGTTTTGGAGTTCAAACCACTTCAACTATTCTTCAAGTATCATGAAAGCAATTTTCTGTGGAAATCTGTTCTGCAATTCAGCCATGAAGTATCCTAGGAAAGGCTGAGGGAGAAATAACCCTGTTCTAATAGACTGTGTATCAACAAGCAGCTGAAGAAAAGCAGTTTCAACAAGCGTTCCGTTTCTTAGGTCCTTCTATATAATCAATTTGATAATAGAAGTAAATGCAATTATTTGTCCTTTCCCCCTTCACAATATAAAGGTAAAGGAAATAAGTATCTGATTTTGACATCTTACTGCATTGCAGTGGTAGCTGAAGTTTTGTAAATAGTTAGACACATAACTCCTGCCCACTTCTTACTCTACAGTGGATATTTACAATAAGTAAGCAGCTGATTTGGATAATCTGAATCACTCTCTTGAGAATTCACTTACTGTAGAAGGATCTTGAAACAAGACCATGAAAACCATAGGCCTCAAAAGAACAACTGTCATGGTCCACTTCCCTAGGTGCCTCTGTTATGACTGCTTTATTCTTCCTTGCACTAAAATCAGTACAGAGTAAGGAATGTGACATCAATGTGGTACCATTCTGGTCACAACTAGAAATAGAACTTCAATCTCCTAGGAATTAAAGCATCTGGCTCTGTTATTTACCATGTAGTTCTGTTTCTGAGAGTGCGGAGTAAGCTGAGCATTCCAATCCTGCCTAACCTACCTAATACTTCCAAATGTTCAAGCATCTGTCTTGGTGTTTGGTGTTTTAATGATATCAAATCAAAAGTTATTTTTCTGGAACAACAGAGGAGCTGACACAAACGAAGCACAATATTTCCGTGTCTAGTTTCCCTTCCCCCAACCCCCCCCCCCTAAAAAAAAAAAAAAAAATTCAGTAACTACAAGGTCCTGAGGCCAGCTAGCCCTTCAGTCTGAGGCACTTAAACATTGTCCTGCTCTTGAGGAGAGAGTACATGTATCAACAAGTTAGATGTTGCTCTTGTGTTCCTACCCCTCCCATTTTGCACATAACTGACAAATAGCCTACAATCAGAAAACAAAAACAAGAGTGAACATAATTGTCTTTGCCTAGTAATGAGCGACTGACTCAAAAAAAGTGGACCTAATTTCCAGCCTCTGCTCTTGTTATTTAAGCATCTTATCTAATATGTCTTTTATTTGCATTCAAGCAGCTGACAGCAGCTCTTCTTAATTTCTAAGCAGCGAGACCTTTGAGATTTTCAAGTGACAGAAGTGTCTTGTGCTTGAAAACAGAGAATATAAACAGAGAATGTGGCTATGAGAGGTAGATTGCACATGCCATTAATGCTTCTGCAAATGTAACCTTGTTTGTGCTTTATTCCAACAAAGTGACTTTTCTTGTGTATTGTTTTAATTACTACATATTATTTATAAATTTTGTAGGATTTCATTTTTTTGATACTTTAGCAAAGCTTTTCTTGTGCTTTCAAAAAATTCAGGATGTATGAGTGATTCTTAACAGATGTTATTCCAAATTATATAACCAAAGAAAACTATTTATATTCTGGTACACAAACATGAACATAAGACACTCTTTTCTTGTTTTCTCCCCAAGTGTGCATTTCAGAGTGCATCTCTTTCAAAACATAATCATATTTTCTACTAGTGCAGTCATATCTATAAAGAGATGAAGAATAAAAGAAAAAGATGAAAGTCTGAAAAGATCAGCATATTGTCAGGTGAAGGCAAGATGATTATGCTATATTGTTAAACTGAGATAAAAGTCACATGACCAGAGGTTTCTTGGGGTGGGTTTTTTTTTCCAGTCAAGTTCATACTTTTCATTCTTGTTTCTGTTACCAATGCAATACATTCCAGTACATTGGCTGCTTTTATGGTCATATGGTCTGAAAGTTAGATAACGGGCTCAAAGAAGTTCACTTCCTTGCTCTGAGTTCTCAGTGATCCCAGAAAATTTGCTAGCCCCTAACCCAAATGACATATTTTTTGCTTACTCTCTCCATCAGGAATAAGGAATATACCAAAAATAAGGAACTTATTCCTTATGTACCCATTTATTAATGCAAGGGCTATAGGGGTTGATGCAGTATCAAGAGCAATTTTGCTGAGTAGTGTATGCATAAAGAATTCACATATGAAATATGAAATCCTAGATTTAAAAATTTCTTAAATCTGAATGGATGCTGCTTTTTGTGGCACTTGGGTTGACATTATATCTCATTTTGTTAATGGCTTCTTTACATTTTTCTTAGCTTTATTTTCTAGAGCTGATAATATCCTTGCCTATTTTTCTAAGGAACACTTCCTCTTTTTTAACTTAATGACAAATAGAATGAATTCCCTGAATAATCCAATTACTTAACTTGCACTCAGAGGAACTCAGACAATGGAGGGATATTAAACTGGCTTGCATATGAAACCTCAAGAAGCTGACTGTGTGCTATACTGACACAGTCGGACACGATCACACAGAGACCTGGAATCCTTTGAGATGGAGCACTGAGGCCAAAAGGAACGAGCTTTGTTTATTAATTTCCAAATATATACTTTTAGCAAGGTGACAATGGATTAGAAGGTGAAATTCCCACCTCTCAACCACATTGGTCAATCAGACTGTCAATGACATTCTCCTCCCACCAAAAGGAATGCAAACATTGGCCATATTTACAAAAAACAATTCTTTGTTTATGTTAAAAAGCATGGGAAAGTGAGAAACTCTGACTCCAATATGAAACATCAGAAGGCTAAGAAAATTCTGGGTGACACTATACAAAGTGCTAACCAGTCGATATTGCAAGCCAAAAAGACCTTTCTCTTTCAAATAAGAGACTGTACCTTTTAGAAAGGAGTGGCTACATTTTGCAAAGAAGAGCTTGCATTTCTACTTCCTGTGTCATTGTGCATAAGATTTTAGTGATGTCTTCAGAGACAAATAGAAAATGAAGGTACTTCTAAAAAGCTATGTTCTACTCAGAGGCTACATTCAGCTGACGGGTGCAGCTTCTGTGTTAGAAATTTCACACCACTAAAGGACTTTGACTTTGTTACTGGATGAGTCTATTTAAATGATTTTCTGACGGCCTAGGTTAGAAAGCCTGCACTTCTGCTTATGCTCATAAAAAACAAGAATGTTTTTCAAAAGTTTGCCTTCAGGATGCTGCTGCATAGTCCACCCCAAATAACAGCTCCAGAGACAACAGCCTACCTTGGGACTACATCATTCAGTCCTATGAGGTCTCAGGAAGTCAATACTTTCTCTGTATAAATAGAAGGAAACATAAAAAAATGCAGTGTTGTCTGACCAGTTTCTCACATCTGATTGACACTGTAGTTATAATACTTTACTAAATGCCACTTCCGTCTTTGTCTCTGGTAGTCTCTAGGATGCTCTGTTTCAGCTGCATTTGGTAAAGAATATTCTTCTTACTTTCACCTCTTTTAATTGTGAACTAACTGGATTTTACTACAAATACATAGCATCTGCTAAGTTTCTAAACAAATCTCATCATGGACAGACGACAAAACAGGGCTACAAAGGAGGATACTAAACCTGCAGGTTAGGGACCAGCCTGCCACACAGGAGGTGTGACTGAAATGCAATAAATGAACTATATCCCTATGTCAGACCTAGCTGGGCTTTCAAATGTTCCTTTCAGACTAATAGTGGAACTCAGAGATTCAAGAGAAGAATTAGTCCCTTCTTTTTTTCTAAATAAATATGTTCTGAAAATGAGAAGCATCACACTCTATTTCTGAGGGACCTACCTGTTAAAACAGCCTGCATGTGGATGTGTAGAGAACATGAAACCACTGAAACCAAAATTTTGCTTTAATACTATAGACACTTCAATCTATGCTGATCTATTAAATCTAGTTTCTATTAAATGTGTGCATATACCTATAATACCTATATACCTATATACCTTAACATATACCTATAATATATTTTCAGTAAATTTAACATGGTCTTTACACCTTCTCTGTAAAAGTTACTTACTTTATAAAAAACAACCCCCAAAAATGGAGCATTCAATGTCTCCAAGTCTAAAGCACTTTTTACTGTAAAATTTAAAATGTTTATAAATTTTAATTAAAATCTGTTAATTCAATTATATTAAAATTTAATTTTTAAAATACAGAACACTTTTGGCAGCTTTTATGGTTTTAATTGCTCTTCATTGTTAATGGAGATGTTTAGTGCTCCTTCAACGGAAAGATACGTCTTTCCCCATGGATGCACAAAGGATTGCTGGATTGCTAAACTCTGTATAGGTACGTCTGACATAAAAATAATGTAAGGGTAAATAACTGTATTTCATCACTGGCTTAATTTTAAAAAAATTAAAATATTTGATTACAGAACATGTCTGTGCTACTACTGAAATTAGGCCTGTAACAGACAGGTGTACTTTTAAAAAGAATTTATGTAGTTTGGGTGGCATAGTGGTGAAAGACTTCATGGCTCTGGAATCACCATGGCTGAGCAACCCTGAAATCCACCTTGCATAAGACTATGGTTAGCTAGTTTATGTTAAGGTCATGTCATCTCTTCTATTGTTTGCCCAAAGCACATATGTTAAATAACAATGGGAAAACACCTGGGTGTTTTGATGAACACCATAGTTTTGATGAAACTTAAGCTTGTGCTTGAGAACTCCTTTCAAACATGAGATGACATGGACATCTTCTTTTGGAAATCTTATTTTAAACTTAAAATTATGCATGTAACTTTTCCCACTTAAGTTAGTTCCACCCTCTGTGCAGCATTCACACTTGCTATGAAAATCTTTTTTTTTTTTTTTTTTGAGTTCTGCTAGAATCAGTTATCCACTCCTATTTATTTTATTAGCTTTCTGCTAGGGACCCCATGGCTCCTTTCAGTATCTCCTGTGAAATGATATTCATTCCAATGAGTAAGAGAAGAACTGAGTCTGTGTTGGGGGTTAAGTTTGTTCCTTTTACTTAGAGAATTTTTCCCCATATAGTTGCTAGGAGACTAAGTATTGGGTGCTAATGGGTGTTTAAGAAACAAAGGAATGGCGCACGGAGTTCTGGGGCAGGTAAAAAAGGACCAGGGTGGGGGCAGTTTTTCCAACTTTGGCTCTCCGCATCGAAGGAGGACAGTGAGGCTGCTGCTTGCTGCGAGAGGAGTTCGCTGCCGCCCCGGGTCCGGTCCTGAGAAAATCTACCATNGTTGTCTCTACCCCATAACTCTGCCTGAAAGCCCCTTTAATTTCCTAAATTACAATAATTTGGAGGGAGGGGGTTTGAATTCTACACTTCCTAAGGAGGTCTTGCCCCTCCTTAGCAGATAACCTGTCTTTCAAACCAAGACAGTCTGTATACAGAAGAATATTGGAGTTCAGCCTAAGAAGCTTCAGTGGATTTATCTTTCAACCAACTTCTGCTGATATGTAAAGGCTTTGTGAAAGAATAATTCTTCAATGTTACCATAATAGTTCTTAAGAAGGTGGAATAATCCCAGCAGTGTGAAGCAGTGTCAAGTCAAATTTTATCAGAATGTTTTAGTTGACACTGTTACTTTCTTGAAGACTTTTCCCTGAGAATAATTTTGAATTGCCTGTTTCTATTCCAAACAAAATCAGGCTTTAATAGAAATGTGATAAACTGTAAACAATATCACGAAGAAGAAAACCTGTCAGTCCCTAGAAAAATCTGGAAAGCACTAAGGAGCAAAAGTTTCTGTTGCCGTCTCTTACCACAATATGTTCTTACTAAAGGATAAAGTGCTTACCAAATAGAGGCATTATTCAAGGAGTTGCTATGCGTGACAGAACAGTTTCCATCTACCCAATGCTCAAGATGAGAACAGTAAGTTCAGATACAAGTTTCCAGACTCTCTTCCACACATTTTTCTGACTCAAAAATGGGCCTCGGAATAATGGAGCCTTGCTCTTAGAGATAATACAGGAATTGGCTGGATGCTGTGAAAGACTGCATCATGCTAAAGCATACATGGTGTCATATCGGCAAATATTTCCTTTGTGCAATTTGCTGAATTATTGATAATTATGGATTGAAGTACACTTGTATTCTTTTGAGGCAGAGGTACACATAGAGGAGTGTGATTCAGCATTCTAGGTTGAAGAGTTTAATGGAATGCAATGGAAAGCAGGGAATGAAAGGAGAGGGCTGGAGGTGCATTTATATCCTTCACAGTTTTGTGTGGCTTTTTAAAAGTGAAGTTACTTAATTTAATCAACTGAATGCAATTTTTAATTTTAATTTTATTCTATTAATTTAATTAACTTGCTTATTTCACAGAAGGAAATGCTGTGATAAAAAATAAAGAGAATGTAAGAAAATATGTGGTGTCTTCAGGGTTTTTATTTTCTTCTACTTTACCCTGTATACAGTATTTCAAGAGTAGTAGTATTCCCTTTCTCTTGACAGTCCAGTCTTCTTCAAAGACTAATGAGACATTTGCCAAGATAATGTGCCATGTTTGATGTCAAGTGAGCAAGTCAGAACAAATCACTTCATCAGTAGTAAGTTATTTATAGTATTCATACATATGTCATTTCTGTTTGCTTTGCTTTCTGTCCTGCTGGAAATCTAATTCAGTTCTAACTACTGTAATAGTTAGCAGTGTGTGATGTAACCCTTTTTTCTCATTCATTTTGTATCCTTGATATGTGCAGACAGCTTGGGCATGGCTACCCATTCTTTCAGATACAGTTTCACTTCTGAGAGGAACAGGAGGAACAGTGACCATTACCTGACAGAAGTGCCCACTGCTTTCCTTGAAACTGTTTCTGCTGTCAAAACTGAGATGTATAGGCTGAGCAGTTATTGGAAAGGAAGGATAGCAAAGGTGTTTAGATTGAAAGATTTCTTATTGCACTGCTTCTGTGTATTGACAGTGTGCCAGACTTCTCTCAGGGACTGGCTCAGCTGTTCCCTCCTGGTTACATATGCTAGGATTTCCTCCTCCAGTTAACTCCTTTTTCTGTGTTTCAAGTTACACCTTTTTCCATGTTTCATGCTACATCTTTTTCCTTTTATTTTTTCTTTCCTTCATTTTCAGAGTCTCTGAATACCATCTAACAGAAAAGAGGCAAAGGTGAAGTGGAAGAAAGAGCAGCTTAGAGGACTGTTTAGTGACATGGTGTTTATGCATTTCCCTTTAGTTCTGTGTAAAACAGCTATTCATCAGTAGATGCTATGCTGAAAGTAATTTTGGCAAAATTAAAATTATACTTTATATTGTCATTTTACATTCTTCTTCTGTATTGCTTTAATTAAATCCAAAGATCATCGAACATTTCATGTTGAATTATTTACTTAAGTATCACATAGCTTTACTTAATTCATCTCTCATGTAAATAGATGCACTTAGTGCAATGATTATGAAAGGCTTAAATGTGATGTTTGTGAACGTACAGTTAGAATTACCTTGAGTACAAGTGCAATTAAGGTTGCATGATGTGCTAACTTAATTTTATGCAAATACATTTTCATGAACAGCCTTAAAAATATGGGCTTTGCATATGCCCTGGAGAACTGGATTTCTCTATAACAAACATATTTTAATAAAGTATTCCTGTCCTGAGAAAATATAATAGGCAAAGTCTATACTGAAGAGTGTGCATTCTAGTTCCAAATGGAGGGTGGAAACTCCTATATTTCCACATTTATTTTGTATATGATTAATCATGTGTGAACACAAACCCCCTAAATGGAAATGAGTCCATTTACTCATCTCACAGTAACTTTTAATAAAGACAGGTCCTGTGTTTCTGATAGGAATTCAGAAAGAGTAGCACAAAGGAGTGAAATTTAGTGAAAACTGCCAACTGTTGGGTTCAGAGAGGAATACCGTGGTTATATAGCATAGCAGGTAGATAATACATGGAAATGATGGTGTACTGCTGTAGGTCACACATACAGAAACTCTTGGGGTTCCACAAGTCATAACTGGACCCACATTTCACTCCTAAAGTAGGTGAGCGAGCATTTGGCTACATTCACAGGTAACTGAGATAATACATTCAGAACTCAGTGATTGACTAGTTTTACTACTGTCTAAATTAAACAGATTTTTACAACAAAGAAAAAAGTTGCTATTCTTTTTTCCTTGAAAGGGACACATGTATACTTTCTATGTATCTACACTAAGCTTTCTGGCCCATTCTTTCACTTCTTTTAGGAAAACAGGTTCGATCTTTTCTCTGAAATTTTTGTAAGGATCTTTTCCATAGAAAAGAGAATTGGGAAAGTGCTCTGTCATGCTGGCTTTTCTAAAGTCTGAGTCTTTTTTGTCTGTGGTTTTGGTTTCTCTTATACAGAACACAAAATCTAAAGAAAGGTCAAAGCCACAAATATGCCTTCATGCATACATTTTCACTAATCACTTAATCCTGAGGCACTAGATGTTTAACCAGAAGTGTATGTCTGGGTGTGGGGGGAGGAGTGTTGCAGGACAGGCTTTCAAAAAAGCACCCAGTTTCACGTTCTTCTTTTATCTGGCAATACTTGTTCCAAATTTACAGAGATGATGGTTGATGGTAGTAGGTTTAAGGCCATACCAGATGTGACAGAGCTGATGGATGGGAGCAGTTAATTAAATAAGATGTGGTCTTCTGAAACATGTCACTATCATTTGAGTTCTGTTTCCAGTGTGAAATATGAAGCATGGTGGGAGGTAGATGACTCCAGGGGAGAATTTAGCAGTAGGTTTGGTTCAGTTTGTCTGACCCATCTTGTCTCTCTAAGAGTATATAATGACAGTATCACAAATAGAAGTGTGAGGTGCACCATCTACTAAAAACTTTTGTTGTCATGTTACATGTTTTGTCATATGATATTTATAGCTATTTGATCCTTTAGTGACTGTTTTAATGAGTCAGCAAACTCTCCACAATTTCAAAATCTTGATTTGCTTTTAGTGTTTGATTTTTTACAATCATTAATTCAGCAAAAGTAGGATGAACAGAATTTAAAAAAAAAAATCTGTAGTTTAGGTGCTGAGAATGAACAAAGTGCTGTATGGTTTAGGATTTTTAACTGGTTGTATCTCAAGTAGATCAGAATTGATGGTGTCAGGGACGGGGTGGAACTTAGTGCAGTGTGGGTGTGGCCAGGTTGTTATTCTATACCAGGCACATCATCTCTGGGGGACCTAGTTTCATGAAGAAAACTGAGTACTCCACAAAAAGTGCATCATTTTGCCTCCCCCTCTCCAGCAGGAAGGCCTTGGCACCAGACCCTTCAAGAGCTGTAGCTCCTACTGCTGGTCCTCCCCCCACCATTTTCTGCACAGCACAGCTACAAGATATGCTGCTGAAAGGAAAGCAGAAAAAAATGCAAATTCCACTAGTACTGAACTGACAGATCTGGCACAGAGCCTGCCATGGAAAAGGAGTGGAGGGTAGGGACCCCAGCTCAGCTGAGATGGTTGAACCAAGTGGAAGGGAGCCCAGATGAGCCGAGAAAAACCAAGCCAGAAGGAATGCATCAGAATGTCTGGAAAATGGGCCAGCCACTCATGGACTGACCTCCAGTGCATCAGAGTAGTAAAAATGGTAACGCAGGCATGTGCATGGAACTGAACTCAACAGAACAGCAGTGTGACCTGACTGGGATGCTTTAGGTTTGGGGGAGTTTGTTTGCCATTTCTTGTCATTGTTTCAGGCTGGGGGGTGGGAAATGCTGGCTCTGGGAACCCCTGCCATCTTGCCTTGGTTCCCAGTGGCCACGTGTGGCACGCAGGGACAGTCACCATAATGCCTTTGTGTGGGGAAGCCATGCAGACATGACCTTCAGGGGGTGTCCACCAACTTGGTTTTGTGTTCCCAGTGGTAAACACTTTTTAGTGCGTAAAGCACCTTCTCTTTCTGTGTATTTTTTGCTATTAATAATACTGATGTTATTGTGTGGATCTGATTCCATTACTTTGTGCTTTCAGTAAATTGTTATCTCAACCCATAGTCTCTACTTTTGTCCTTCCCTTACTGGAAGGGCTGGGTGAAGGGGAGTGGTTTATTTGGAGTTTATTTTCTGGCTGGTATCGAAACCAGCATAATGGTAAAACTGGCTCTCATTAAAGATCAATATTTGGGGAAAAACTGGGAATAAAAATCCTACCTGATATTATAGAAATATAATGGCATCCTTTATGATAAAACAAAATGGCAAAAGAATATGTGATGTCTTTCTCCTTGGAGCATGAACAGTTTAAATTATGCACATATATTTTAAAAGACAATACATTATTTTTTTTAAAAGGACAGCTTCCTTGTTTTTAAACATAGGAATGAGCAAACAGCATACTGTGCAGTAAGTCTGATCATTTAATTCTGCTTCTTTACCCTCATGCAAAAATGAAGTTGTGAGGATAGCCTCTCAGAGGAGAGAGTTTGTGCTCACATAAGCAGAAGGAGAAGTCAGTCTCTACTTCCCATCAGTGAGCCATGTTCAGACACTTCCTGGGAAGCAGGGCTTCAGCACACATAGTAGTTGTTCTTGAAGGAAAATGTAGAACAACACATGCCCGCCTGTCCCTCCTCCTCCACGCCTTTTCTACCTGAGCTGGTGTAATATGGTGTGGAATATCCCTTTGGCTAATTTGGGTCTGCTGCCCTGGTTGTGTCCCCTCCCAGCCCTTTGATGTGGGGGAATGTCAGAGGGACAGAACTGTGTTATCAACACCCTGCCAGCTACCAATGCAAAGCACAGCACTGTGACGGCTGCTACAGGGAAATAAACTATCTCAGTCAGACCCAGTGCACTTACAAAATGTGCTCAACAATAAGTTAGACACAGCAGCACAATACAGGAGTGATAAAACAGGATAGTGGTACAGTCTCATCAATTAAGTCTCATTTATGATAACTTAGCAATATTGTTGCTGGCATTAAAAATACTGTTTATCGGTAAAATACACATACTTGGAAGAAATTATTGAGTTTTTTAAACATTTTTTGAATATTAGGGAAAAAACTAGTATACATAAAAAACTATGTATACATAAATGAGTATAACAGTAAACTGAACTTTATTTACTCATTCTTCCTCGACGAAATGCTGGCAGTATAGTAATTCATTATAGGAAGAACAAAATTCTAACTCCACTTCCTCTTTTTCAGAGAGGTTTAAAAACCTTATTGCCACTGATGTTTTATGGCATTTGGCAGAGCTTTCTTTTTTTCCTCTCCTGTTAATGTGTAGTAGAAGTTAATATTTGTCAAGTTAATATTTGTCTCCATTTTCAGAGTTTTTGTGCACCAGAAGCATGCTGACTCAGCATTAGTTTTGCATCCAAATAACTTGTATTAGCAGATACTAATGCCACAACCTAATGAGTACTGCATGTCTGTTCTCTGCAATGGGACCAGATCTATGTTCATTGACTTTGGAAAGACTACCACTGACTGAACATAAGCCACGTTCAAGCTGCTGCTGGTTGAACTTTCAAGATATGCCAAAATCTTACACCACTGACAAAATCTGTCAAACCACTGTCTTGTAAGAAACATCCAGGCAGCTAGAATTCAAGTTGCCTGTGTGCTTTTATTGAAATACAGATTATGTTGCAGAGCCTCTATCTTGATGGGATTTCAGGAGTCCTTATTACTTTCCAGCAAGATACCCCAAGATCTTTGAAAGCACTGATGGGATCTGTGTTTCAAACAATGAGCAGAGAAGAACCTTCAGTCATTAATTTGAATGAAAAATACACAAGCTGTATAGGTGATCTCAGGCTTGAGGTCCAAAGGAGGAACCAAGGATGTTTGTGCTGAGTTTTACCTAAGCTGATTATAAAGCAGCAGCTCTCAGAGCTGGGACAGGGCACATCTCCCATGTTCTCAAGAGCTCACAGTGGTAGCTGAGGTACACATGTGTAAAAGCTGGATATCATCTAAGACAAAAACAAAAGCATTTTAACTGAGTTTTTGTTGAGCATTTTAATTGGGGTTTTTTTTTGTTGTTGTTGGTTTGGGTTTTTTTTCTGTATAGTTGTTTACTGTGGAGCAGTTTAGAGAAGAGCCTATTGAGATACTCTCGCATTTTGCTACTGGAACAGGCCAAATTCTGGAATTGGGGATGCTAAAAAAAAATGAAAATAAATAGGAAATAAAAGTTAACCACATCTTTTCAGATCATAGATATGATCAATTTTGAGTCTGAGTCATAGGGTAGGGAGATATTCCCAAGACAGCCTATCCTTTAATATATATGAACCAAGGTTTATAGAGCTATACCTTCTAACAATGCAATAATCTTTTAATATTTTTATTCTGTTATTTGGCTTTCTTTCATTCTCTAATAGAATACTAGCTCATCATCTGTAGGTTTCTTATGTACCATAAAAACCAAGTCTAGATTTTTCACTCCACTGTATAAATTATGGCTGCATAGACATTACTCTAGTTGACTTCAGTGACATCGCTTCAATTTAAAACTTGTATTAGGAAGAACAGTCAGATCTTTTTTTGTGTGCTAAAGAGAAATCTTCACTTCCTTTTACACAGCAAGAAGTTCATGCTATATTCTTTTTTTATTCCCAAAGTCCTTCTCATAATCAGGCTTCTATATTTTCTTAGCCACAGGTGTGTTTCATTCAGAGGAGAAAAACTCATGAACCTGACCTGTACAGAAAATTGAATTAAGTAGAACTGAACTAGTTTTTCAATGACTGCCATATGATACTTCTGCCATGATTTCAATGAATGAGTCCCACTTGAATCTGTAGCTGAGATGTGACTTGATATGACTTTATATTTTCTGACATGGCGTTTTCAGATTTTATGTTCTGGTTTATCTCTCCTCATGCTTTTGGAACATAATTATTCAGAGGGACAGACTATCATTATTTAACTCAGAGAGTCTAAGTAACTGAGTCAACTCAAATACAGCAGTTATTACTTGTTAGAAGTATTAGGTGACAATTAGAAGTATTTAGTGACATTGTCACTAAATATAAACACTTGGAAAGCAGTAATTAATTGAGAAACTGTAATTAAGAAATATAACTTAAAATCCACAAATAAATTTTTTCTGATGTATACAGACGTAATTTCTAGGATTCCTCTACAATGACAAATAGATACAGAGGTGCAGAAAATATACTGAAGTGGTGGTGATTCATAGCTAATGGTCTCGGAATTGTTTGTTATCAAATTATTCACTCTTGAAATGAAAATCTGCTTACAAGCAAATATTTTTCTTCTATTTCTTTTTTCCTCATTGATGCAAAACAGTCACAGCTTAGCCCTACTCCAAATGTAAATAAAATAGGTATTCCAGGAAGAGATATAATAGTTTTCATTTTCTTAGAGTCATAAAGAAATTGAAGTAAAATATAAATTTCAGTATTAATTGAATAATCAATAATCAATCTTCAATGCTATCTTGCTATATGATATAATTAAAATGCATTCAGCTCTAAATCAACTGTATCTAATACCTCATAAGCAAATATTGCTTTAATCATATTATTTTATTACTTTCACAAGGTAGTTTTATACCAGTATATATTGCTACTATCAGTTGATGAAAATGTCTATCTCACAATTAAAAAAGAAATTCCAGTTTTTAGGAAAATTGTAACTATGAAGCTACATTTCATACAGTCATGAAGCATCAGTGCTGCTGAAATTGAAACGAATAGTTGCATGAAAGGACCTCAAGTCCTGTTCCTCAAAGCTAGTACCTCTATAAGGATGCCATTCTGTTCTTTCTGGAGCAAACAGCTAATCATTAAGATTTATGATGCCTTTTAGTCTTACAATACAGGGAAGGAAAATATTTAGAAGCTTCAGCTTCTAAATATTAGCTTGTGAAATTTCTTAAGAACGAAAGATGGAAATTAATTATGCTAGGTGATTATTTTTATAATTTTGCTCTAAAATATTTGAATCTGCTCACCAGCAAATATTTTATTAATTTCTAATTATTTTTCTTAGGCATTTATCTCCTAACATGCTTGAATAAAACATGTTTAATGGTTCTTTTATAGAAGAGTGTACAAATTTGCTCCATATTGTGAGTTCACTCATATTAGTAAAAGATTGATACTTATGATATTTGACTCTGAAAGAAGGTATCACAGCATTTGAGACCAGAGGGAAGCATAAGGGGAGAAAGTATTAAATTTTTTTTGTATTTTTAATTGGTTTATATGTGCTTTTTTTAATTTCCATTCAAATTTATATAATAATTCCTTTCTATTTATTGATATTTTTACTTTACATTTTCAACTTTGTTCTATTCACATTTTGCCTCTGATTTTTTTTTCCTTGCAGCCAAGGGAGAAGATGAATATTTCTATCCAATTGAATTATTAAATAGCACTCAGAAACAAAGTTATCTTTTCCTTATTTTCTGAAGTAGAGAGCACCGTGGCCTTAAGTCCTGTACAAGGAAGCACAGGGATATTTCTGAAACTTAGGATCCATGAGGTCGTGCCAGGTATGCAAAAAGGGAAGGGAAATATTAGGGAAGGAGTGGGAAGAGAAAAGAAGAAGGAGGTCAGTAGCTGTATTTAGGAGGAGGTCTTGCAGCTGAACCCACCCAGCAATTTCCAGTATGGTGGGAAGCTTGGGTGGTCCAGACAGGTCATTACCCCAAGATCTGAGGGAGTCTTGCAATGCGAGTTGGTGTCTCCTTGGAAAAGGACACAGTGACTCCCCATCCTGAAGCGAATGCGCTTTGTTCAAGCTTTTAATTTCAGAGATGTGCAGTAATTTCAGAATTATGCAATTGTCCTTGCTTCTATTAGGTAGAAGCCAAGCTTCCAAAGCCCTTCAGTTATGTGATATAGCTGACCAGATAAGAAAAAATATGATTTTGCAAATGAAAATCATGCCAGAACATTTAGCCTTATGTTCCCATTTTATAACGTGTATCTTTATAGAACTTAATTATTCTTTTAGCAAATGGACACAACAGCCTGGTTCTGGCCCAATAATGAAATGAAACCGTAAAAATGGAACTGTTTTCCTCAAGTTGGCACCACTTTTGGTAGAAATCCAGAATATTAAAAAGAAAAAATCATATTTCAGGCAATTATTTAGTCCTGCTAAGAATTAGTAAAAAAGTTCTTTTGTCTTTCATAGAAGGAGAAATTGTTTATTATGGCAAGATTTCCCAGACAATCTCCACTTGGGCTGCTTAAAGTGTATCAGAGAAACTATTACATAAAACATCTCTTTTTCACAACCTTACTACCACATAAAAGGATAGAATAAAGCAGTAGTTACTAAAAAATAAAAGGAAATTGTATGCTGTTTCACCAGACATTTTCCTTCTTCCAAAATGGAGAGAAGGGGTTTTGATGAGAAATGTAACCTAGGGCATAAGAACAGGATGTTACTCATTCCAGCTGAAATTGACAGATTTCTATCGTATTTGAAAAATAAATTTTTAAAAAAAGTGTTCTCATTCTTATCAAACATGAAGGTTACATTTAGTTTGGAAGTGGGTGTAAAATCAACAGCAAAGAAAATTTAACCTGAAAGTAAAGCATATCACATGGGATAAAATAATATTGCATATTTGTTTCTGCTAGTCTTAATTATAGATGAAGTATTTTGTTAATAGAATGTGCTTATTTCTCCACCAGTAATTTATTCATTCTTTTTCACTTTCAGGACTTTTTTGTTTTTATGGCAGCAAGACATTCATTGTTCCTAAAGGGTAAAAGGGTAAAAAGTGATATTTAGTTGTAGATCAGGATAGTGATGTTTTCTCTAGATAGTGAAGTAGGGCTGTGTTGTGTTACTGCACAATCTTAGCTGGAGCTATTTGCCTTTTTTCAGGTTTACAGCGGATGACATTTAATGACGCATTGTCAGGTTACATCACGTTGTTAGAATTAGAGCTTTTATGCTCCCTGCCTCAGGAGGAATATCTCCATGGCATTTCAGAAGTGTACGACAGAATGAGCAACAATGGACAGAAAAGGGCAGGGTCTCAGTCACATTAAAAGAAGGAAATGCTCAAGAGCTGAGGCCGTGCTACAGAGACAAAACATAATGACATTCCATATCAAAGTGTCCTGTGTATTTCTTCTACCACAAGCTTGGAGCTCATAAGCCTTAAAGTGACTTGAGTTCATGAAGTATTTCTGCATAAGAACAGCCAGATAACTTTCACAATAGATTCAGAATAATTTTTCTGTTTCTTGTCTCATATATTGCATAAATGTTCTGTTGAGGAGCAGGGTTCATTTCAGCCACATTCAGCCAAATTGATGTTCACATTAAAATCTTAAATTAGGATATTTAATAACACAGTACTGATAGGCCTGCTTAAATCTAATGAAGGGTTTTCCCTGAGAGGTTATCCCTTTCATTTGCTTTCGAATGGCAGAATTATTTTAAAACTTAAAAGATTTTGTGCATAAAAAGTATTTCTTCAGTTTAAAATCAGACCTGAAAGCAGGTTTTTTGGTTGGCATGACCATAAGTTTTTCTGATTTTCCCCCCAATCTGGATTAGATGAATAATAAATTTACAGTCTTCTCATGTTTCTTCTAGAAAGGTTACTTGTAAAAAAAGCAGGTGAAAATCCAATGGAATTGATACTGTGATCTTTTATCTATTTTCCTTTCTTCTTGCTCCTGAAAACTTTTGGCTTCTATAAAAGCAAAAGGCAAAAAGCAAAAAGCAAAAACAAACAAACAAACAAACAAATATATATATATAAAGGTAAAAAAGTAATAAAGGGAGTTTTATTCAGTAATTATATGATTTCTTCTATCATATCATTTTGTCCCTGCTTATTGCAAGGGGATTGTACAAGAAAATAGGCATGCAGTGGGGAAGGGGTACAATCGAGAGGGACACTGATAGGCTTGTGAGTTATGTCTGTGTCACTGTTGGACACTAAACACTCCAAATACTTCAAAAGGCAATTAGCAAAAAAAAAAAAGGCTTTATTGTCTGAACCTTACTACCTTTTATAAGGTGTTTTGAAACAGACATAACATGATGGGTGAACAGGAACACCACCTCTCTAATTCCATTGGACAAACCAGAGAAACACAAAGGCAGCAGCTGCTCAGAGTTGTTTTGAGAAATGAGAATTGTTTACCTAGAGAGAGAAACAATTATTTTGAGAACAAAACCCTCCTGTGGAATTCTCCCTTGAGAAAATTCAACAGGCCAAAATTTTAGACTCAGAAATGTCAGGCTCACAAGTCTCTGAGAAGTTTCTCTCATGAAACTGAAGAAAGCCAACAGCCTAGCTGGTTTGGACAATCTATTTCTGGAATGCATAGTGCCTATGTCAAAGCTCTTCATGTTGTTCATTGAGTTGCTATGCTCCCCCTAACTTTGCTGCCCCAGTAAAATCAGTGTTGTCTTTCTGGAGTCATGTCTCCAGTAAAAAAAACAATTGTGAATGTAGAAAACTCTGTTAAAGTGAACATTCATGCTTAATTTTCATGGTTATTGAAAGCGATCCTAAGATGAAGTCTAAATATTTAGAGTCCTCTATTTAATGGAAGATAATATTTAATTTGGTTTTTGATTGGGGTTTTTATAAGTCAATATTTTATGATGACTGTCCTTTCCAGAAAGTAGTTTAAGAATCCCTGGTCTCCTCAAATTCCTTCTTTCCTTTCAGGATTTTGGCTCCTGGGGCTACAGTTGACTCTCTGGAAGTCCTGAGTGCCTTAGATCCTTCTTGAAAAACCAGAAGACTTCAAGTTGCTGCAGCAGATCTTTCTTATCCTTACTAGGATATATCTATAGACTGGATTCTATGAAACACACGCATGAACACATACACAAAGAAAATCTTCTGACAAATTGGATCAAAATTGAAAAATACTGAAATAAATCCCTTGCAAACTAGAAACACCACATTTCATCTAAGTCTGTCTTGGAAGAGTGCTTTAATGGACGGGTAATCCCACTGCTAGATGAAATTAAATTTCTTTTTTTTCCTAGTGAGCTGTTACAAATTGCAGTTAGGGAAAAATAATGTTCTTTTTAACAATTTTTAATATTGACCCTGTAACACATTCTAACCCAATTATTCTAACAAAATGTGAAATGTATATGCCAGCAGCACAGACTAATTGTGCAAAAGTAACCCATGCAAACAATTTTGCAATTTAACTGAGGGCAGTGATAGTGCAGGTTTAAAATTATGGAGTATTGAGGCAAGATAGCCGTTTCAGAGCAAGTAGCATAATTTTCAAAGAAAGAAAAAGACTACATGGAATCTAATCTTGAAATCTTTTTTAAGCTCCTTCTTTTTTTCTTTTTTTTTTTTTTTTTTTTTTTTTTT
>VYXD01004994.1:90515-130463 GCA_013397195.1 Hylia prasina
AAAATATAAAAAGGTGTAATTTTTAAATTTTTAAAAAAAAAAAAAAAAAAAAAAAAAAAAAAAAAAAAAAAAAAAAAAAAAAAAAAAAAAAAGCCATACATATCTTATGGAAGAACACAAATTCTGCTTCTTTATTTGTTGCTTTGTCTACTGAAATTAGTACAAACACAGTGGTAATTTCCATGTGACAGACACTCTCATTCACAGCTTTTAGAGCACCAGGTGTAGAGGTTGAGAAGCTGATTTTAATTTTGGGGTGGATTGTGGTGCTGCACCCCTGCCCTGCCCCTTCTTGCCAGCTGCACTATGATCCAAGAATCTGGGAACAAAGATGTCTTGTAGGATCTGTTGTGGGGCACTTGTTGGCATCTGAGGGTGAAATAAGTATCTCAGACTGAATAACAGCTCTTCCTTTGAACTTCTGCTCCATTATGATTTCAGTGGGACCCCTATGACTCATTATAAAATAGCGTACTCAACCAAGAAAAATGATATGAAACAAAAGAGTTTTAATCCTTTCTTTAAACTGGTTAATTTACAGAAGAGTCAGCATCCTTCACAAGGAATATGTATTTTCAAAGCTCTGCTGTCCCTCTCTTTGCAGTTTTAGGGGAGTTAAACTTTAGACACACTTGACTACATGTAATAAATTCATGGATTAAATAGAAAACATGCTTCAAGGGTGGGTGAAACGTCAGTTAAAACTCCTGTGAAATAGGTGTGACAGGTATTCACAAATTTGAATGAGGGTATAAAGTAAAAAAAATATCTTCCATTGGGAAACAGGAGTAGTAACCAATGGGGAAAAAAAAAAAAAGCAAGGGAATTCTGTGGTGTTTCTGGTATCTCCGTGGAATATGATATAATAAGCAGCTACAAAGTAATAAGTGACTTTGTGTAAATTGGCACATCCATTGCATTACCATAGACTGTGTCAAAATCAGGACCAAGAACAGTTAACTGACAACATATTGAATGAAGAAAAAAAAGAATAATAAGAATTAATGAGAGCTCTTTACAAAAAATTAAAAGCTTTGTGGGCTGACAGAAGCAATTACTGCACAGTGACATGAAATTTACATTCAACGCTCAGTGTTTCATCACTGGTTCAAATACCTGTCACTTTATATGTACTCAAGATTGTTTGTTGATCCCTTCCTCTGTTGAATATGAATTATTGCTTGCAATTGAAAATAATTATTTCATCTTCTGAATTGCAAGTGATAAAGTATTATTTATGACATTTTTTGCAACAGGTGGTAATATGGAATGGAATAGTAGGAAGTTTTGCAAGAATTTTTTAGAATTTTTTAGAATTGCAGGAATTTTTTAGAAATGAGCAGGAATAATAGGATCCATACATTAAGTATCAATTATTCACAAGAACACAGTTCTATCTGCCAGATTTAAAAGCAAATAATAAAACACAGAGAAGCTTCCAGAATTATTTTGCTTTTTGCTGGTCAAAAGGAACATCCACTGTTAAGATGTTTTGGTTTGGTTTTATTTTTGTTTTGGTTTGGTTTTGGGTTTGTGTTGTGGTGCTTTTGTTTTGTTTTGTTTTGTTTTTTTAATGGAGGTAGATTGCTTTGCAAGGTGTGTGTTTGACAGAGTATAATAGAAGAAGGGTAAGTATTAGGTAAGGTGACACTGTTCCAATTCTCTCTGGTTTATATAGCTGAAAACTTTGGGACACTGTCTAGCATGTTGAGTCTGTTTTGATTTAGAGTTGCCTTTACAATTTTAAAAAATATATAATATGAAACAAAATACAGGCACCAATGAGACTTCTTCCAAACTTGTGTTAAGATTTAAAACTTTATTTTGAATGTTTAGAACATCACCACAAACATGGAAACTAGTAGACACAAATGACTTCCTATCCAGTTTTAAAACAAAATATTTGCTAAAGAAATCACAACAACACATTTCCATGACAACAATATATCTTAATATTTCATATCTACATATAAAAGTCATGCATTTTAAAGATTCATTTTGGCTAGATTGTGGTTTTTGGATGCTAAAATTCACAGTAGAACTTACATGTTTCAAATATTTTGTATATACATTTTAAACAGATTATTATAGTGATACAACATTCCCAAATAAAACACAAAATGTAATAAAGCTTTATATATTCTTGATCTACCATATATTTTTTCCATATTAAAAAAAATAATTCTATATGTAATAGCAAAACAAACATTTTAAACCAGCTCACGTGTATGCAAGATATGTAAAATCTAATAGTAGAAACTAGGATGGCAATGCAAGGGTATAAAATATGCTCTCTTTTGAGTCTGTGGTCCTTGAGTAATATTGCTTCTGTTCTGGCCTTGCTTTGATACATGCAAGTCCATGAAATACTTCATGGCTTATTACGTAGCAGGTGAGAAGTCAGCTGGGAACTAAAGAAATATGGTCCTCAAGCCTAACATTGGCAGCTACTTGTTTTATTTCCATCTTTGCTATACAATTATTCTATTCTTGCTATGAGGCACATTAAAAAAAAAAAAAAGTCCAGGGCTAAATTTCAGCCTGTAATAACTTTGCAGTCAGTACATTTTAAGTAATTCAGATCCCCTATATTGTACTGCTGCAATGTATTTTACTATGTAAATAATTCCTCCAGGTCAAGCAATAATGTTAAAATGTTCTATATATAGCTTTTAGTTTCCTCTTTGAGATTTTGTCAAAATTCTATGCTGGCTGCTAAGGCATGTGCCACACATGATGACCTTTGGCACTGGTGTGTTGGCATCTGAGGGCAACCTCTCTACTTTTGACCTCTGTATGCAACCCATTATGCCTTAAGGTTTCTGATCATTTTTCTGATTTTCCAGCTTCATACATGGAATCCATTGCTGTGATGTTGAGTATCTTCAGCAAACTCTTTTACAAACAGAGTAAATGTATAAACATTTATAAAAGTCTTACTAAACATAGTGCTTTTAAGTGTTTTGCATCCCTGATCTGGAAATACCTTTTGATCTGTTGACAGACTGTCAAGAAAGATGCACTTGGCTGTATAGGTAAGACCAGGCTTCTTTATGTGTTTCAGGAACTATTTAAGAATGTGAAGAGACAGTCTGACAAAACACAGAATGAGCACTGGACCGTGACAGAGGAGATCTGCTTTTGTTCCTGGGTCTGTCACCATCCTGCTGGACAATACATGTGCAGTTGTTTCCTCTCTCTGTGCCTCACTTTCACCACCTGAGAAGTTAAGAAATTTATGTCATTTTTCCAAAGTGCTTTGAGATTTATGAAGAAAGAGTTGTGTAAGAGCCTGGGATTTACGTTTAAAGAAGAGCATTAGCTTTTTCCATGCTCTTTCCAGTTTTCTCTTCTTAATACAAGGAAATACACAACAAAAAAAATTGTCTCTTTGAAATCAGTAGGATCTTCAAATTTGTTTCTACTGGTGCCAGAATTTCTTCTGACTGAATGACAGAAGTTGTGCTCCTTTCTAGACAGCGCTAGTAGCAATTCTTGTGTATACTATTACTCTACCTCTGAAATGTCTGCACGTTTGTTAGAAACCTGGAAGGTAAGCAAACGGTAACTCTGAAAGGAACAAGGTAGCAATATTTAATGCAGACACTGCATTTGAGCATCCCCTGGAAGATATTTATAATGCACTAGCATGCAGGTTAATAATATTAGTACTCAACTTAATTTACCCATATTTCTTGACATAAACATTTACTAAAAATATGGTAGGCTCTTTTTGTTAGTTCAAAGATGTTCCTAAGGTACAAATTGTGACTTACGCTATTTTAATATATCCTTTAAAATTGTATGTGCTTATTTTATCTTAGATGGCCTTTGTCATCACTAGGATACATACTTCAATCATTCACATTAGTTTTTTAAAAAGCTTTGGAGAGACATCCGGGAAACCTCACAATTTTTTATTCTTTTTCCCCTTTCAAAGGTTTTGAGAAGAGCAGCTTCCCCTGACAGAATGTTTTAAATAATGTGTTTTCTATTCTGAACTTTGTATTGCATTATAACACAGTCCTGACTGCAACGCTTAATATGCCAGACCCTGTAGTGTTTATCCCAAAAAAACCTCCTTTTAGAGACTCTTGTGGGCCCTAACTTCAGATATATATTTGGTTCTATAAATAGTCACAGCAGTTCAAATCATGAATTTAAATGGCGAATTTAAAATAATTCAGAAAATATAAAGGCAATAGATCTCATAGGGCATGAACATAAACCCTTCTAACTGGAATATAGTAATGTAAAGAAGCATCACCCAGCTAATCTAATAATTTATATATTATGCCAACCCCGCCCCAAGGGTACCACCAGTTCAAAAGACATTCCATTCATTCACTAACCACACTATGTGTTCATTTAACCAGCAGCAGCATTAGAACTGAGTCTCTCCCACAGAGGCTTCCGCAGGGGACTACCCAGTCAGCTCTCCCTGGGGAAGCTTTCTGGTTTTATATGTACACCATTCTATCTGGCATTCTCTGCAAACAAATGTCTGTTCTTCTGAAATATATTTGGGCCAGAAACTCAGGTCATTCTTGAAGCAATGAGCCCAGAAAAGATGATCTCCAACTCTCTTACAGGGATTGGCTTTTCCACAATCTTCTGTTTTAATGCAGTGTTTGCATTAAAAACTGCATCACATTAGAAAGAAATATCACGCTGGGGAGATAAAGACAATATCTGTTCCTTTTCACAGCTATCCCCACACTTCCTTTTACTGTGCAATAGTTCATTTTTTTCAGGTGATCCAAGACTGTCTTATGCACACTCTCCCACCAGTCAGCAATGAAAATGGCATAGAACTGTTCATCCACAGCATTCTTGAAGGAAATGATTAACACCATCCAGCATGCATTTGTATGTTCTAGGTTTCTTCACAACCATTTCTTTGTTTCTCTTCTGATATTATACATTGCTTTCTCTTGCAATTATGTGCAAATGCAGATAATATTAAGCTTATTTTCCAAGGTTTTCATATTATATGAATGATGAAAATTCTTCTTTTTTGTTAATTACAAAATAAGGTATTCTGGGACATCTTTTGTTTTCTTCCTGATTTACTTTAATTGATCGTGCGAGTACAGGCATTTTTATTTTTCATTTTTTTTATAGCAATGACAGTACCTAATTTTTTCAATTTCCAAGGATTTCTTTTAAAACAGATACTAATAAATAGGATCTTGCATGGTTGTTTGCTGTTTGTGGGTTTTACATGCGTATTCTCAGATGAGACTTCATAGTTGATTTCTGACAGTGCAATTTCACATCACCACACATTTTCCTTTCAGCTTCTCCTTCCTTTTTTGTTGCTTGCTTTTTTTGCCATCAATTTGCAAACTCACAGTCCTGCGTTTCTCCAGGTTCAGCAATTCTTGGAATAACTCTTTCACATTGTGGTTCGTCTTGGCAGAGGTCTCCATGAAGGCACATTTCCACTTCTTAGCCATGGCTTCTCCTTCACTGCTTTCCACCTCTCTGTTTTGGTTCTCATCATTTTTGTTCCCCACCAGCATTATTGGAATGTTTTCTATGTCTCCTTTAATCTGACATATTTGTTCGTAGATTGGCTTGAGCTCCTCCAAGGACTGTCGGCTGGTGATAGAGTAAACCAAAATAAAAGCATGTCCTTTAGAAATAGAGAGACGTTGCATGGCTGGAAATTGATGGCTCCCTGTAGTGTCAGTTATCTGCAAAGTGCATATGCTCTTATCACAGCTGATCACCTGCCGATAGGTGTCTTCAATGGTGGGAATGTAGCTCTCTCGGAAGGTGCCCTTCACAAATCTCAAGACCAGAGAGCTTTTTCCCACTCCTCCAGCTCCGAACACAACTACCCTATAATCATTGCTTTGCTCAGGCATGTTTCTCTGTGTATCACTTGCTCAGCTAGGGGGAAAAACCTAGGAGAGAAAACAACAAAAAACAAGGAGGCAGACATTAGTACTGGTACATGTGTAAGAGTGCATGCCATGATATCTTTCCTGATAAGAGAAATAAATGTAATATAAGTGATGGTGTCCTAGTTGTAGTAATTTAATAAGTCTTTCAGGGGATTACAGAACAATTTATTTTAGTAGTAAATTAGGGTTTGTAATCCAGTCTGGACTGGTAGCAAAATACCATCTTTGTCACTTCATGGCTGATATTCAATTAACATCAAATACTGTGTTTCAGTATTCTTCCTACTGGACTAATATTCAATGAACTAAAAAGTTGCATCTGGGAATTTCAACAAAGCCTTGGCCTGAAAGTTGTAGAAGGGAATTATTCTTCTATATCTAAAATAGATCTAAAATAATAGTCGAAACTGATCACTGTACAGGTATATGATAGTCAATTACTCTGAATACTCCAGCTCTTCAGCACTTAAGGAATTTATCCCCACTATGACTGCTCTACAGTTCTGCATGATGACTAAGATATATTTGTAGATTAATCAGCAATAGCACTTACTGAGCTTTGTTTTTAACTCCATGGGAGTGTGTGTCCCACTTCAGTGTGTTTTGCCACTGGCATTTCAGGTCAAAGAGTACTTCTGATAAATTGTTCACATTCAGTCTGTCTTTTTATTCCAATATTTATTTTGCAGCAGATGATATTTGACATAAAACTGGCTATGCTTATCAGAGAGGTTCTGCAGTCATATTCATAATGTTTTTAGTGGCTTGTATTGCCAAGGTTGGCAAGGGCATATGTCAAAGGTCAAAGGTCAAAAAATCTGTGATTCCTGCAGTCAGTTCCCCATGACAAAGCACATCTATATATATAGTAGGACCACAAATATTAAAAAAAATTGGTAAATAACAGAAATGGTAAAATACTCACATATACAAGCTGTAGATGTTTTAGAATTCATTGGAATAAAGTGAAGATTAATTTGTCCCCCAACAATAGCAGCTCAATAGGTACCTAGCACATAGAAGTCCTTTTATATTTAGTGAGATTTAAGCAAATAAAACTTTAAAAATGAACTCTAAAAATTGAAGAAAGCATTGGGTATTGTGACTTTTCAGACCAAAACAATATATATAAGGGGTACATGTGGAAAAAACCTGCAAAATTTGCTGCATATGTACTCGTTCTGAAGAAAATGGGCAGGTTTTATAGGGAACTTTGTCCAAGTTCCTTAATGCCACCAAGTGATTAAATTTGTCTATTGTGATTTTGCCTGGGTAGCAGTAAATGCAGAACAACCCAAAGAATTTCTTTCCTTTTGAAAGAAAGCCTCTAAGCTATTTCTTCACTGCAGTGCAAGGAGTGACTGCATTGCAGGGGGTGATTTTAAGTTACCTTTTACCTGCCTAGTAGCAGGACAATTCTGATGCTTTAGAGGTTTGGATCTTAGTGTATCACCCATGGCATCACCCATGCCCTTATTCCAGTTGCAAGCTCATGCCAAATTTTCTGTTTCTTCATTTTGATGCTGTTGTTCTTTATGCCAGTTAGGCTTAAGCTATGGCAATGCATGCTGCACTAATGTCTTCAATTTGTTGTTCAAGCATATCCTGATGTTGTTATCTTTCTTGTACAGGGCATCCTATAGTGTCCTAATTCTAATGTCTGAGTGAGGTGAAAACATCTGTCCTTACATAATATGTTGGATGAAAGAGTAGTATTTCCTCATCTCCCATACCACAGGCAGAATAACCAGTGCAACTGGGGATGCAGATCCCGAGGCAAAGTGCAGAGCTGCCACAGCTCTGTGTACCCAGCCTGGCTTCAGGCAGAAGGCAGCTTCACCCCTTCAATCTCTCCTGTACTACAATCACTGTCACTCTGAGAGTCTTGTTTAAATATAGGAAAGATTGATAAATAAGAGTGTTCATCCTGAGGCACTGAAGCAAAATTGTTTTTCTGACAGCAGAACTCAAGGAAAGGATAGAAAAAGTAGCTTCAGAAAAAATGCTCATCTGTGTGTTTATAGAAGACTTAAAACCTTCTTAGGAACAAAGAAAATGAGTGAGCAGCTCATGATGTTAAAAAAGAAAGGAAAAAACATAGCAGGAAAAAAATGAGGAGGAAGAAGAAGCTAGCATAATGCTGTTCCACTGGGAATAAACCTGTACATAATAGCTGCAGACATGCAAATCTGGAACACAGAGCTTACAGTTGTGGATGACTGCACAGAATGAGTTACCGTAAGAATTACAGTTTAATAATTTCTTGTAAGTAAAAAGGTAAGAGAGCAAAATCTGTGAATTCCACTTCAGAAGCAGCTTAGGTATTGCACAATCATATTATATGTAGCCTAGGAACTTCAGGACTGGGAGAAAAAATGCACTATGAAAACTCTTAGTCAAGAAAATCAGTGAAATATAGAGTACAGAAATAAAATTTTTAAAGCTGGCTGAGTGTACTCCAGCTCTATTACACTGCATAAACATACTCAGAAACCACCAAGAAAACTGACACACACAGTAGCTCAGAAGATAGAACAAATTGAAATGGGGCATTTAATGGCCTGAAGTATTAAGCATACAGAAGAATTCTAAGGGGTCCTGAAATAGCATGGTAACCGTCTTCAAAACACAGCAAGTTGTTGCAAAGATGGAGAGTGTAGTGGGAAAAAAATTGAGTTTCTGTCCTTGCATTGTAGAAGAGATTCACATTAGACAATAGGAAAACTTCACAGTGGTAAGAACAGCAGACCAATTGTGTAGGGATATTTTATAGATATTCTTTTGAAACTACCGTAGTATCAAAGGGTAATTCCAGCCAGAAGGGACCTGAGTAGGTTTCCTGTCCAGACTGCTCATCACAGCTGGGCCAGCCATGACACCAGAGAAGGTTGTTCTGTCCTGTACAGATGTGAAAATCCCCAATCTTTCCCACAGTCTCTATGGGAAACATACTCCAATGTAAAATTACCATCAGTATGACTTTTGCCCTTTTATACCTAATCTAAGCTACTTTCTCAACTCACACCTGTTGTCTCTCCTCCCAGCATCTATTGTTGTGAAGAGTGCAACTCCACCTTTTTGAAGGCTGTACTGTAGGTGCTGAGAGCTACACTTTGCTGTACCTTGAACTTTGCCTTCCCCAGGCTGAACTGCCCCTGGTCCCTCAGCCGGCAGGGCAGGACAGCGCCGCAGCTTCGGACGCCTCGGTGCCCTCATCTGCACTTGCTCCAGTTTATCGATGCGTTTCCCCTGCTGAGGGTGCCCAAACTGGACAAACTGCATTGCTGGTGTCCCGTGAGTGCTGAGCAGAGGGGGATTATCACCTCCTTCGGCCGGCTGGCCGTGCTCCTGTTCAAACACTGGGGCACAGGGGGGCTGTGCTGCAGCTGGAGCCACTGCTGAACATCACCAGGTGATGCCCACTACAGCCCCAGGACCTTCTCTACAGAGCTGCTCCCCTCCAGCGTGGGTGACTGCAAAGGAGCCACAACCTCAGTCGCTGTTTGGTCTGTCAGTCCTTAAAGATCTTCAGTTTTGCCAAAATAAAAATAACAAATTTTGAAACTTGGGAACTAAAAGAAAAAGCAACGACCCAAAACAAAAACCCAACACATGCAAGTCTTGATGCTCACACTGGTGAAAGGATTCCGCAGATGCTTTTTTTCATTTTTTTGTGTTCTCTATGTGGATCTGGTCACAGAATCTCCTGCAGTGACAATCATTCTGTATGAACGTGGTGAACTTGCATACAAATGTTCATTTGTTAGTGCTTTTTCGTATCATCCTATTACCTTACTGATGTTTCTTTGTCATAAAATGTGTTAACTGAAACACACAGGAGGACAAAATAAAGCATGGCATCATTTCATTGGCTTGTGGTGTTATGGTCAGCAAAGGTATGGGACAATTAACTTAAAAGAAGTCTGAATTTTCAGATGTACAAGATCATTTCTGATTCAGAAATTAGGCTGCCATAATCTGCACAGAAAAAATAGTTGCTTTTTATGTGTTAGAATAGACTTACTCTGTAACGAAGCCTCATTTGCTGCCTTTGCTACTTTCACAAACTACATCAGTGAAAATTTACTATCATCCTCTAAACTGTCAGTTTATCAACACTATCCTTACCTGAAAAGCCAAAGCAATTTTCATAACATACATTCATACCCTTCATTTTGAATTGTCTGATTGCAAAGTTCAGCAATACAGTGAGTCTGTACCCCTGCTGACTTAGCTATGTGTTCTGCAGATACTCTGCTAGCACAAGGCTGGAGCTGCTCTAGTTCAGCTGCTGCAGTTGAGCTTGATGCGCTATTCACTGAGGCAAACCACTGCCTCCAGTTCAAACTCAGCTGCAGACCTTTATGTTAGTCTGCATGCTTTCCCTAGATATTGCTGATATGCCAGGTGAAAGGATTTAAATGTTTTTCTGACTGAAGGATACACTTCAAGGTCTGAGTAACTATGACACAAAATCACTTATTTTATTATATAGTGGAAAAAAATGCATTTAAAATGTTTAAATAAAGTACCTCACGTTACAAAATATGCTCTTCATAGTTTAAACTCTTAATGTTCTTTGGCTAATTAATTACATGTGGTATATTAGCGTTTACTAAATCAGTGTCACATATCCTGTACTTAGCCACTGGATGTCCACAGTTATCTCTTATCATTAATTGGGTTTGTTATAGTCTAACTTTTCTGTCAATTGTATTTATGATTTGTCTGTCATGTTTATATTTAAGCTATCAATAGCATATGTAATAACAGGCAAAAGGTATAGGAAGGCTGAAAAATAACCTCTAAAACTAATCTACTTAAACATCTACCTTTGGAGCAATATGAGATTAGAATCTCCCAGCTGGTGAGCCCTTTCAGTTTATGCTTGAAAATCAGCACAGAAAAAAAAATTAACTTATCTCCAATGTTTCCAGTTTTGGGTTTTGCTGCAAAAGCTTTTCTAACATGTTCGCATTGTTAGACTACCATGAAATGCCACAAATTGTACGTTTAGTTGATATTTTTTTACTAGATTATATTTTTTAGTGTAGCATTCATTTTACAAAACAGTGTGATGTTACCTGTGCTTTCTGAAGTCTGAGGCTTTGATTGCATCTTAACTGATCCAGTTTCTTGAGGTCTTATGATGTCCTACTGAGATGTCAGTGTGATATGAAATTCAGCAATTGTCAGATGCTGTGTATTAATTTCCTGGATTTTTTTTTTCCTTAGGTAAAACCATCTCATCTCAGTCATGGATTTTTGTTTTCTTTTTTTTTTAAGCTCTAAGGCAATACCTCTGTTTATACTGTCATTGTTATTTTGAAAAACCAATAAAGTGCAGGTAATGTGTTTAGTTCAAAATCTTGCCTCAGTTTAAATTAACAGTCCATGAGGGTATCCAGTGATGACACCACTGCACAAAGACACAAGGTGCAAGGTGAAGAATGTAGTTATCGATAAGATGGATTTCAGCATGGCTGTAAGATTAATGTCCATTTCCCAATATGAAAGGTGAAAAATGTCACATTATTTATATAAAAGAGGGAAAGAGACCTCTGCAAGGAACTTTTTCTTGTTGTGCATATAAAGAGGCATTTATCAGGGAGTATTTTCACTATGTCTGCTAATGAATATGCACTTTAAGAATGGGGACTTTCCTATTTCCAGTGCCTTCATGTTTCAATGTAAGACTTGCTTTTTCATTCTATTCTTTGCTTGTATTCTTTGGTCTTTCAAGTCAATGGAAAGTTGGACACATTTGAAGACCAAGTGATAACTGTTAAAACAGCTTTTTCCTACAACATGAGGTTCTAATCCATATGGAAAAAACTTTTTTATTCTCATGTGGAACAACATGTTCTTTGGAAGTCTGCTACTTGATGATCAGCTAGTCTAAATCATTATTTTTTTTTCACTGCATAAATTCAGTAGCACTTTTTATTTATGTTGTTCTCAACTACCATTGGAGAGAAAAGCATTTATAGCTTTTCTCTCCAGCTATAGATAAATGAACAGAGAGGTTTCCTTAGAAAATGGCATCTTATGCAGAAAAAAGTACTGTGTAATAAACCCGCTACTTTTCTCTGACACATTGACCTTATTGTAAAATTTGCTTGATTATCTGAAAGTAAGGTACAAAATCAGACATTTTTCTTATTCAGTGTACTCATAGAAAGCAAAAATTCAAACTAAAAATTCAATCTGTTTAAATTGAAATAGATTTAATTTTAGAGCTAGGTTCTCTACAATGTTGAAAATGTTTGAATTTGCATGGAAAATTAATACTTTAGAATCTTTAAACTGAAATTAACATCACAAAGTCTTTCAGAGAGTTCGCTAAGAGGTTTTGTGGGTTTCCTTCATGCTCCTGGCCCAACATAGGAGAGAAACAGAAAGGACAGGAGGCTTTCAGATAAATTTGTTTTCTGTATTTACAGGAGACTATTGCCTTAAGAGCATCTGTATGTAAAGGAGGCAGAATCCAGGCTCTGTGCAGTCCTGTAGTTACAGGTGCTGTGCTCTGCTTTAGCAAATCGTCTTATTGTTGTCACACATGTTGAAAATCTCATTTTCAAAACAATGCCTTTTCAAAATTGTTCGAAACCCTATGGAACCCTTGGTAAAAGAAAGAAATCCCACATCCTTAGTTGCCACTGTAAAGAAAATCTTTACGAGTTCTTTGGCTAACATATGGCCAGCAGATGTTGTTGCAGAAATAGTTTCGCTAGGCAGGAAAAAATAGTTTCGCTAGGCAGGAAAAAAGAAAAGGCAGACAAATAGAAAATAGACAATGTTTCCTGTAGGACGACAGCATGGATTTTTGGAACTAAGCTTAACTAAAGTGGCATTGCTTGTTGAAGAAGGCAGCACTGGTGGCAGAAGAATGAATGACGCAGAAGGATCTATTGATTCCGTTCCCTGATGAGGGTTCATGTGCAGAGAATGCAGAAGGTGCTGGACCTGTTCCAATAAACAGCTTTACACATAGGGATAAACTGAAATTGTTTGCTCTGTTGTTGCCAGAGAGCTTTCAGAACTAACCCTTTAGTAACAGACATGTACTAATGAACCATTACTGTAAAACAAGATTCAGCTTCATTGAACACACTTATCATGTGAAAAAAACCCACCTTACTTTCATTTAGCATCAGAAATATTATGCTAAATTTATCCAGGATGGACAAGTGAATACACTTACCACACAAAAAAAAACCTTTTGTGCAGAAACAGAAACACTATGCTATGCTTATCCAGGGCAGACAGGTGTCCTATTGGATATTACTGCGTATTTAGTGGCTAGGTTAATCTTAAAATTTAAAAGGGAGAATTTCATGACAGTTTCTGTCTAAATTCAGGCTTTGCTTTAGGCATATTAGATAGGTTTATCTATTTGGCTATTTTGGTAAACCAGTGTCTCAATCTTTAAGAGATTATCATCAAACTCAGAGAGAAATTATTCAGAAGACTTTCCATATGTGTAGTTAGGCAGTCATTAATGCACATATAGAAATAAAAATGTCAAAATAATTGTATTCAGTTGACTTTGGAACTGACTTTTTTAAGTCTTTTTCACAACTTAACTAACCAAATACAGTATTTTTTTCCCTCAATTTTCAATAGATTTAACTTAACCGCGTAAAGATGGAAAGATCAACTTACAACATCATATGTGTGCCTTTCAACAAGTAAGACATAATGCCATTGGACAGAGCAGTATGACTATAAACCAGAATTTGTCCCTCCTGAAAATGCAGGACCAGAGATTCAGTACGTATTTTCAGCCCCTCTGGTTTCTAATAGTAGAAGCATTTTTGCTATTGAGCAATGTACAATTTACATATTGTAGCGAACTTCTTCTTTCTCCAGCTGTACCCTGGAAAAATAGGTTCTGCCTTATGGATAGTGGTAAGGTTTTTGAGTTTTCCAGAACGGAAAAGTACTAAGCACTAAAAAGAAAACCACAAAACAAGAAAGAACATTTCCCATGCAATCATTTTACTTTAGAGGTTATCAATGATTTTATATATTGTGAGATCCATAAATCTCAGCATTGTGAGATAAAAATCCCAGCATGGACAACAAGCTATTTCTGTATAAATATGTATATTTACACAGAAGAATAGTACATTCATGGAAGAGTGTTTTCCATTCAGCAGAGGAAATTCTGAAGACTGGTGGCCATTTTGCCTTTCACTGTAGTTTTCAATTCCATAATGTTAATTTGAGACTACTTATGTAAATTTTCTGTAGAAGCAAAATTATTAAAGGTTAAGTGCTTGTGACTTCTTTTTATGATGTAACTCCTGTCATTAATTTTCCTTGCCTGGCTGGGAAGGATAGCTAGATTGCTATCCTCACCACTGGAATATTTCTGATGCTCTTACACAGCCCAAATAATATCCCATTCAAAACAATAGCTAAAATGGAACATTTTGCCACTGGTTTGTTGGGCAATAACTTGGGAATAGGTTAACTCACTGGGTTTCAGCTCCCAAAATAATCCTTGATAATTAATTAAACAATGTAATACGGTTGTTGATATGCTTCCAGACACTAGTAAGAAGCCTGTTCTTTCACTGAAATTTTTCTGCAAATCAGAGTGTTTTGAAAACCAACAACTAAATTATAATTGTGGAGTACAATATAGTAATAGCAGCTTTCTGATAGTTTACAAATGTTCAGTACCCCAACTTGCAATACTTTCAGTTCTGAAGTAAAACAGGTTTAGCCTTAAGAGTAGTTTTTCTAGATTCATGTTTCTTTTCCTTGTAGTATTAAACAAACTTATAAAAATTATATTCTGAAGATTAAAACATACTGAGTAACACGTAAGCTTTGTGTGTACAAATTAGGAAAGTGGTAATGTTACTTATTTGGGTCATCCACCACATTTTAGCTACTGATAGTAGCTAATATTTGATGATTTAAGTAATTAATTCTTTAAGAAGAGATAAAAATTGTCAGCTTAAATTTGCAGGAAGAATATAAAAATACACTATTTAAAAAAAAATTTAAAAGGGCAAGTGTTCTTTTCTTAGCTTCAGATTAATATTAAGTAAGAACTATTGGGCTTTTTGGGAAGGAAACAACTGCAGTCCACGAATGGATTTGCCCTTTTCATATATTTTCTTTAATATATACATATTTTGAATGAGGAAATTGGAAGGCTGACGTAACTTCACTTTTTCAGACACCTTTTCATATTTAACTAAAACCAATTTCATTACCTGCAGTCAGGCTGATGCTGATTGGATTTTCTTGCCATAGCATATTGCAGACCTACATAGCCAGAGAGACTAATTTTAATCTCAGATAGGGGAGCTTAAAATTCAACTTAAAGTTACTTTGTCAAGAGGAGGTGCTCCTGCCCTCAGTGTGAGTCAAAAGTGCATTTGTCACAGACTTGACACACATTTTTTCACATTTTGCTCTTGCCTTTCTTTGATACCCATCTCAAGAATTATTCTGTTATCAATATTTGTTTTCTCAAAAAGGCAAATTAGAGTGTGTTCTGCTTCAACTAGCGTGTGCAGCTGCACTGACATTCAGGGGGTCTTTTCCACTGCTCTTCGAGCAGTAAGGTAAGATAATTTAATGCATGTTTTAATGTCACAACAAAAATGCAGAGGAAGTACCTCTTTGCTGATACTTGGAAATAGTTGTATTTAAAGTTAAAATACCAAATGGAAAAGAAAATTTCCAGAAATATTTTCTCCTAGTACATTTTTGAAAAGGGAAACTAATATTGTTAATATCCATGTTTTACAAAACTGCTGTTTTTCTTTCTCTATTTAATATTGATTATTACTCAATTAGTCCTAGTAATATAAAATATTAAGGGGAAATTAACATTTGGAATCTGTCTAGATATCAAACAAAATATCCCACAGTGAATACTGTTTCAGCTTACATGTACGAATGTCCTGATACTCATTTAAATGCAGCTTATTATGTATTACAGAAAAATTACTAACACTGTGAATTGAATGCAATCCAGCGTAGAAAATAAATCAAAACCATAAAAAAAGAGATAAGTTTATAAGCATAAAGAATGAGATGAAAAGGGAATATGGAATTGAATGCAGTCTTTCCGTAGGAGTGTCTTTGAATAATATTGTTTATTGCACATTTATTTAAAAAATCTAATTTTGGGAGAAATAGCACATACTCTGTCACAATGAAAGCTCAAGTCTGATTTTTCACACATGACGCTGGGATCTGTACAGGGGCAGCTGTGTTGGTTAGCACAAGAGAAAGCCAGAAAACAAAGTTACCAGGTTATTCTCAAAGGAAGCTAGAAACAGTGCTAGTAACAACTTCAAGAACAGCAGTATCAGTTTATATATAGTCTGCTGTTTTTATTGCTACTACAGAGACTGCAGTGCTGGTGTAATATAATCATGACCACTTGGCCAGAAGAAGCCTTTAAACTCCAATCAACTTCCAAAGAGTTCTGCTCTGCACTGTGAGAAAAGGATATTACTCAGGCTGAGGTTCATCACAGCTTGTGAGTCTGCTGGTGTAAACATAGTGCAGCAGAAATATGCTTTCATCTGACTGATATGAGATACATAAAAAACTGTATTTACAAAGATCTTGACTCACATGCAAAGGCACTCTTTAGTGAAGGCAACTTCCAAATGTTTAAAAAATGGTATTTAGTACCGAAAGAGACTTTCTGGATTATCAAATCCAATGCTTTGCCTTTGCAGGCAACCATTTCACACAGTCCCTTCCATCAGGTTACAACTAAAAGGCATGTAAAATGTTTTCTATATATTACTTCAACTAGAATGTAATTTAAGAACCTTGCTGCTAAATGGTTTGAAATCTTCCAGCCTAAGTGTATTCACAGCTCATTTATACCAATTCATCATATCAATACCTCCTCCCTTACCAGGAATAAAGATAAATAGCCATACATCACAATCATTCTTCCAGATCCATGGGACCATTGATTTACAGCTGTGTGCTTTAACTTGTTCCATGTTTGTACAGTTCTTCATGCAAGAGCCTCAGAAATGTGTGTGGTGTGAGAGAGAGCACGAAGCCTAGAGGAATACAACATTTCATAGCTCCAGAACAATGGCACAAAACCCATTCTGCATGAATTGGGTGCTGCTGCATTTAGTAAGGACAGACTGGGCCCCAGAGAGCAGCTCCTGAGCGCAACTGAAGTCCATTAGTCAGAAAAGTAGAAAAGGGAGGGGGAGGGGGGCAAGCCAAGATTGCCCTCGAAGCCAGGATTAAATATGTTAAGATCTGCAAACATTCTAGATAATGGTAAACAGTAAAGCTTGACAAAGGTACAACTGCAAAGATAAATCAGTTTTGTCAGCTTGGTTTACCTCGAAAGGAGCTGGGCTGTGCATAGGTGTACACAGCTTACACAGCTGTATGTGCACACAATTATAAACAGGCATGTACGAGCTCACTTGCTAGGTACTCACGAGAACAGGGCATTCAGAGAATTCTTTAAAGTTAAAATGCATCTAATTTTGTTGCTTCATTCTGTGATCACCCTTCTGTGTCTGAGTGGTGCAGCATACAGAGCATCCCACATTTCAGGGGGAAGATAGCTAGGGATGAAGTGTTACCAAATCGGAATTCAGCAGCTCTCAGGCACTTGAGAAGGGTCTTTCATGATTTATTTTCTTTCATTCAGCTGGGAAAGGGACAATCTACCGGGAAAAAAAAACATCCCGCCTGTCAGAGGGATGCTGCGTAAGTTGTATCTGTCTTGGAGGAAGAAAGCAGAGGCTTTCTTTAAAACAGACTCACGTTATTTTATTCAGACTCCACATTTTTGTGTTCTTCTATCAGTTAAAACGTAGCTTTAATTTAAAAGAAATAAAAAATTAATCTCTCCTTAAGCCACTGCAGTGGCAGTGCTATAAACTAGGGCAAAATTCATCAAATTGAGTTTTAATGAAAGGCAGCTTGAAAAAAGGTCATGACTAGCATCCCAGCACACAGAAAAATGATAGTTAGCTGGCCAGTGTGTGTACGACCATCATCTCACTTCCTTGCTAGCCCCAGTTTACAGCATGCCGTGTTCTCTACACAAGACATTAGCTTAGAGCATCTCTTGCTGTTGTAACTCAGGCAAAACTCTATTGACTTCAGAGGAAATTCTGCCCGAGTGAGCATTGTGCATTTCGGCTGAAGAAAATGAAGACCTCTAAATTCAGCGCAAAGCTACGACAATTGTGCAAGGTAGTACGGAAAAACAATGGAAAGAAATTTACCTGTGCAGGAACTGAAAGCTTCAAATGCTCCTCAGTTTCTGCCCGTCACTGCACCAGCTCTTCTCCCTCTCTGCCCTGGGCTCGGAGCCCCTGTCTCAACCCAGGGGCTGCAGCTCCGCCGCCTGCAGCTGCCCCTTGCTGCTGCCCGTCCTCCGCTCCCGCTCCGCTCCCCTCCGCCCGCCCCACAGTACCTGGACAACGCTCTGTTGGCTGGAGCGCAGCCTCCCTCCTTCTGCTTTCCCGGACGGACTGACTCCAGCCTCTGCCAGTGCTGCCGCCTAAATGGCGACTGCAAAGCTCATCGAGGCTTTTAACTGCCACCTACTGAATAACTGGGGAATATATACATGTATAGGTAGATATACGTATGAGCTGTAATGTTCTGGTTTTCTCGACCAATGTAGTACATTTTTACAATTAGTCTCTAAAGCCTCCAAACATCCTGTGGTTTATAATTTAAAGCTGTAGATTACATTAGCCTTCACTCACAATTCTCCATTTCTTTCAGCACTGAAACAGAGAACAAGCCTGTCTCTTTAACTTAAAAAAAAAAAGCTTACAAAGCCTTTGGTGAGGCTAATCCCCTGGGCAAAAAACAGCCTAGCTCTATTCAGATCAATGGAGCTGTGCTGATTTCTATTACTTGGAAATTTAATCCCTTAGGTCTCATATTTATTCACAAAAACAAACAAACAAACGAAACCCGAACANGTTTCTTTTGTTGCTTGGTTTGTTGGTTTTTGTTTTTCTTGGTGAAAAATCCAAATGCAAAATCCAGGGTCTTCCTCAACTGTTTATTTTTAAAGGACCTTCTAACACTTTTCTTTCTTGACTAGAAGTGAGGTCCACTGAAGGTGTTTGAACTGCCACTGCTGAATGGAAAAGTAAGTACAGGGTTTCTCTATGAATGTGTGTGAATCCCCAGGGAAGATGTGTGGACCCCGAGATTTGCTCTGCTGGTTAGAGTATGGTGCTTTAAACACCAGGACTGTGGGTTCAATCCCACAGCAGGAATATTGAGTTGGATTGGATGATCCTCGTGGGTCCCCTCCATCTCAGAACACTGTGTGATCTGTGAGAAGGTACCTTTAAAACCAAGTAGCAGGGGTGAGAACGACTATGGTTCCTCTGTGCCAGCTGACATGTAGCTGAGTCATGACATAAAAGGGCTCTATGCCCATCTTGAGGAGCACTGCCCTGTGGAGGGCTGGTGGCACACAGAACCTGTCACAGCAGCAAGGAAACAATTCAGTTTTTATGCTTGCTATGGCTGACCAGTTGAGCACATAGCTTCTTACAGCGGGTGTGATAATTTTAAAATGGCACTTTTAACGGCATTTAAAATATATTTTGGTTGGTTTTTTAAAAATGGATTTCTTTTGATTGCTTTTATGTAGGATTCATTTTTTGTGTTAAGATTAATTTAATGTGTTTCTGTGCTTTTGTTGAACACAGAAATGAACATGTTTCTCCTCTATGTGTGTGTCTTGCAGAGTATATGTGTATTAGGATACATGATGACCTGCAAAATACGGCCTGAGGAAATAATTTGCATTAATGTGCAGTTCTGCCATGGATTAATCCTGAGCTCTGTTTCCACAGTCTCCCGGGCAGCAAACTGTGGAACAAACCATGTGCTGCAGGCCTGCTCCCAGAGCCTGACAGCAAAGCTCTGCCTTTGGATTTGTCACAGCTTTTCAGCAATATCTTAATCCTGTATGCATGGAGAATTAGCTAATTAATATCTCAAAATGAAAAAATGGCACTATAAATAAAAACTGTAGTATAATTACTGCAACACAGCAAAGGTCAAGCTATAAAATTTATAATATTGCTCAGGGATTTTGCCTGTGATTTTTTCCTGATTCTGCCCATGGTAGCATGGGTTCAGAATTCAGACCCATTTATCAAATAAGTCAAAGTGCTCTTGTATTTACAAAGAATATGCCTTCCCAATAATTTCAAAAGTTAGCAGATTTCAGTCCTCAGTGAGTGCATCCTTATTGTGAATACACCTTTCAATTTTCCTTAAAAACAATCTGTAGAATTTTAGAGTCATGACTTTGCCACAATTTTCACTCACTCAGTTCATATTACAAATCTGAGAAAATCTAGTTCTTGCGCCAGATTCCAACAGGATGAATGTTCAAATTTTGATAACATACTTTTTCAAAATGCTGATTCTTTCCAAAACTGAATTTATTTCAAATAGAAATACAGGTATTGCCTGTCTTCATTCTTTGCTTTCCTGTCCAAGAAACTGAACTTTTTCATGTACAGGTTGCACATACGTATCTCACTAAGAAACAAAATTTCTACAACTTCCACCTAGGCTTTATCCTACCAAAACCACCACACGATTTTTCTCATCTGAAGCCCAGTACTGAATTGCCATGCTATAATTCACTGTAAAGGAGTCTTGTGTGGGATTTCCCTGACTATCTCTGCTAAACACGGCAGTTACCATCCCCAGTGAGGGTTTTGTAACATGTCTGCTTTGAATGGCATTCTTCAGGTATGCCAGGCCAGACAGACTTTCAAAATCTCAGGCATGCCTCACTAATAATATTATTCACACATGGTCCCAGCAGAGAGTCCCACAGAGCTAAACCCAGGTCAGTCTCACACAGGCCAGCAGAGGTGCAGTTGGGTAGATATTTTCCTGCCCTAGGTGGCAGGGATGTGTTGCTCTGGATGCTGATGCATGTGAATATGGGGCAGAATGGACAGGATCTGTTTGCAGGAAAGATCTTCCCTTGTCCCAGTGGCACCACAGAGGTCCACTCTATAAAATACATACCAGAGTGCATCATCTGTTTCTGCACAGGAGGGAAAGTGCAGAAGGCAAGAGCACAAAGCTCTACCAGAGTATTTCTGTTTCAAGCTTCCCTCACAAAGAAAAGTCTTAGGCAAGCTACGTGATTGTCAGGTTTCTGTGCTGCATCCAAGCTAGAGAGGGCATTTAAGGAACAAGAGATCTGCTTAGTTAGCAAAATATGAGCTGCCTAAAGCTTGGATGCACATTTAGCACAAACCTGCATGAGCACTGAAAGTACAGCTTTTGAGTCAAAATTCAATCCATGGCCTATATACGGCATAGGAAAATGAGAAAGTCTTCAGTTTCCCTGGAAAAGTTTCAGATGGAAGACAGTGGCTCACATGTAAATATTTCCTCTCTGCAAGGCAGAACAAAATCTTGACAAAGAGAAGACACCAGAAAGCAAGGACTAAGCTCAGTTTTTTCTGTTCTAGGATGGTTTTCCTCCTGTTAACCTGTTTCTCTGGAATGCTTTCACTAAACCACAACCTAGCTAAAATATATATATCCATCTGTTACTGTGTGTTTGGGAAGTTAATGTCTTAGTTATGCAATGTCATGAAGAAGTTTATTTTTTCCTTCAAACACCCTTCAAAATGGCAAATAGTGTAAATTTATAATAATACTTTGGTATCTTCCTATGCTGTATTGTGTTGTGCTAAAAAATTAGCTAATCTGTTGTCTATGTCATCAGTATGGACGACATTGCAAAATATTTTAGCATCAGCAATATTTACTGGAGTTTTTGTCCAAGAGTGAAAAATTTGTCTTCAGAAAAAAATATTATTAGGAGTGTTTCTCCAGGACTGATTGTCAGCAGTGGATCTTTTAATGCCCTGTATTTGGAGCAGGAATCTAATTACATTATATGGCAGCAGGTACAGGACAGTCTATCATAAAGACTGTATTTTATGTTTGTGCACTGCATCTGAATACTAGGCAAATTCCACCATTTTGTAAGTGAAGCATAAAATTTTCATGGTATTTTTAGGGCTGCATACTGCTTAGAGGCTGAAAAACTAAAAAAGAAAAAAATACTTATCAAGTAAATGCTGCATATAATTTTAAAAATATAATAATCTAATTATTTACTGTGCTCTTGCAATTCATCTAAGTGCATCATAGCCAATTTACAATGCACTGGAGCAGGGGACTGCCTCTGGTAGAATTACAGCTTATGTACACAAAAAATGTGATTAAAACGTATGTAGTATATCAGGCTGTAAATGGTCTACACCCAAACCATGAGATGATGGGACCAAATTCCTCCTGGGTGTAATTGAGGTTCTCATTTATGTTGAAGGGACTCTGGACTACCTCTTGATTTGATTGGATTAGAAAGATGAGTCCTTACCCAATGTGTTTAAACAGCAAAGTTTCCCCTGACAACTAGTGTTGCTCTGAGTTCCAGAGAAAGCAATTCTTCTGGGGAGGGACACCTTAAGCTGTACTATTTTCAGGCCCTGTGAACAGATGGAGGAAACACTGCTTTTGGTAGCTGGGGACTTTTAGGTTGTTTGTTTGGTTTAGTGTTGGTTTTGGTTTGTTTTGGTTTTTTTTTGCAAGGAAACTTTGTGCTGCACACAAATGTTACACATAATTTTTTTTTAAAAAAAAAAAGTTGCAATAAAATCCTGCAACAGGATTGCAAGCTAGGTCTTAGCTTACAAAAAAAAAAACCAAACAACGAACAAACAAAAAAACCCACCCCAGCTAGTCCAGCAAAATTGCAAGACGTCATTCTTTACAGACTAGATGAAATTGGTAGTTTGGAGAAAATATTGTCAGGTTTCAGAGTGCCATTTTCTTCTCAGCCAGTTTTCAGCAGCTTTCAGGCAGTCTTTCACACATCAACAGGATGAATACAATTGCCTTAGACACCTTTTTGACTTGCAATCTCCATTATTGACTGTACTGCTCTGAGCCAAAATTTTCTAAGTATTAACCTGGTTCCTGAAGAAGGGAACGGAACAAGAAGATATTTTTTTGCCTTATTGTCTGTATGAGGGTCATAACTTGCTTCTGAATACTTGAGGGCAAGAGATTTGCTGCTTATTTACAGGGAAAGCAACAAAAGGTTTAAACCTCATTGGCTTCTGAAATGTCAAATATCATAAAGGTGATTGAAAGAGATAGGCCATTGAGTGCATTCTCTAATATCTTTCGGGGATATGCAGGGGAGAGTGTAATTGTCACTGCAAATTGATAGCTACTTGCTTTTAACCTGATTTTCTGTGAAAGGGTAAGAGAGTGTAGCGCTGCTCAGTATTTAACATGTTGGTCTAAAATAAGAAAATATTAATGGTATTTATAATAACTAGAGGAACAGAAAATTTCTTTGTTGTAAGCATAGAAATGGTCATGTTCAACTTATTTGAGGAAAAAAAAAGTAACTAAGCTTTGTTAGACATCCATAAACCATATTTACTCATTAGGAATGTCATTAGAGGTTGGTGAAATCTCTAAGTTCTTTATAAAGAACCAGAGTATTTCTGTCTTTATTAGTATGCAGAAGCACCCATGGCTCATTATATTGGATATAAATTTGTTTGTTAAGAACAGTCTTTCCATTTACTGATCACTATTCACACACTAAACTGCACGGTATGCTTGACTCACAATCAGCCAGGGATCTTGAAGGAAAATTCATTGAAGGAGGAATGTTAAGAAACTTTTGACTAAATAAATATAGATGAATGACATTAACTACACGTCATTCATTGATCTTAACTCTGTTGTTCATGGCTGCCAGTAAATTAACAGAGATGTTACTCACCTCTTGAGGATATTCACAGTGGGAAGTAGAGTCGTGTCTGGCAGTGGCATCTGCTGAGCTGAGCCCTGTGGTCTTTCACTGCTTGATCACCGAGTGGATTGCTCTCCTCACCATGTCATAAAATGTCAAATACTACAGCAGTATCTGACACAGTGAACAAACCTTTTGAAATCAGTATCAGTCAGAAACTAGACCCTGAATAAGGTATCTGGCATGAAGCAAGTTTAAGAACGTGTATTTATTTTTCATTGTTATGTACTAAAGTGATAAACTGATCTGCTTCACTTTCCCTGTCCCACTGTGTCAGCCCTTTACACCATTAAATCAACATTCTCATCAGCATTACTGTTGTGTGTCTCTGGAAATGTTTTAACAAGCAGTGTTCCCTCAGCTTGCCAAGAATACCTGATGATTTTACAGGTTACTCCCTCTCAGCTAGAAGAAACTCTGCCCTTTACCTGGTCAAGTGAAATTAATTTTTACCTGTCAAGGCTGAAAGAGAGACACTGAATGCCACCACCACCTGTCTGTGTTCCAGCATGGCTGGGCAAGTCTGTTACAATCTCCTGGGTGACTAGAACATGCAGGCTAGGACAGCAGCTCTGACAATCTGTGCAGAAAGCATGTTGTGTTCTTCACTGCTTCTGCAGGGCAGCGTGCTCAGCTAACACTTTCCAGAGTGAAAGCTGAGCAGGCTATTCCTCCTCCTGGCATTGATCAGGAAGGTTTGTATCAGCAATGGCAGGAACCTCATGCCACCTCGTGTTACAGGGATCCACCCCTTCCCCTCTAAGTTTCCTTACATTTGCCCCCCAAAGTCAAGAAAAAGGTTGCATTTGTTTTCAGGGATGAAAATTGTGTAAATAGTAGGAATTAAAAATCCTGTTAACCCTAATATTACTAACTGATTCCTCTTTGTCACCTTGTTGCTAAATTTTCTGTGGGGTTCCACATAAATGATGGAAATTTCTATCTGCTCTTTATTTTTTGATGATTTTTCAGTTTCCTCCATGATCCTTACTACATATATCTCTGTGAAATGTATTAGCATTTTACAGCCTTTGCTGGCATCTATCTGTGTACTTATGCATATCTGTAGAGCCATATAAAATGTCATGGCCATATAAAATGGCATCAATGACACCTGATCCTTCTTACCAATTGCCATTGCTCCATGTTTATCATGTTACTGTGGACTCCCTGCAGAAGCCAGTAGGTCAGACCCATTTATCCTCCTTGCAAACACAGTGTCTCTCCTGAATGGCTCTGCACATTTTCAGTATTACACAATCTTGATTTTTTAGCCACACAAAAGCATGGAATTGCCACAGTGGACCAGAAAACCACAATAATCTTAAGTAGCTTGATCAAGCAGTATTAAATAGCTTGATGAAGCAAACAAATAATTAAAATATTTACTTTTTTTTCTTTATTGATTGTCACTTGTCTTGGAGAATGTAAAGTGAAGGTTGCTTAGTGGATATTACAATACTCAAAGCCAGTTTTGTAACAACGTTAGCCAAGGTGTTGGGAAAAATATCCCAAAGGACAGTTTGGGGTAGGCAAAATTTCTTGGCAGTGATTTTATTCATTTGGAGTGATTACCATACATTGAAAGAAGTTATTTATCCTTCTAATCAGTATGCCAAGTAACTGAACCTGTAGACCTTCAATTTTTAGAATACTGCTGAAGTTTAAATAGATTATAAGCAGAGTTTGCATGTTCTTCACTTACCCTGAAACACAAACAAGAAGAGGGGCATAAAAACTTTCCCAGTTACATATCAGATCATAACCCAAGGACAGATAGATGTCACTGTACTTCAGTGAGTAGAGTTGAGGTCTGGACAGGTGAATTCACATGTCCAAGCTGACCTACTCCACTGGTAACAGTGCCAAGAATAGACTTGGTTGAGTCCTAGAGAGCTTTCTGGTCACTAGCCGTTCCCGCAAGTTATGGATATCTCTCTTGAATACATCTATGCTGCATATCAGTTGAGAGTAAAGACATAACCTAAGCCACATGGAAAGATTAAAAAAATGCCTAGACAATTACACTGCCCTGTGTTTTGTGTGTTAAAATATGTCATTTTTATGAATCACGGGGTGTGTTTGTTTTCTTTTTTAGGTGACGTAGATCTTGCAAACTATCATTTGAACACTGTGAAATTCCCAGTCTTTTATCTTACTTTATTTGGGTAGGAGGTCTTTAAAAAAGAATTTCCATGGTTGGGAGAGCACCACTAATGAACAGCAGTTCATTATAATGAACTACAGCTTCTGTAGCCTTACAATGGAAAGAGACAGTGAGGATGAGGAAGGAGGGAGCTAACGAGGTGAGAAAGCAAGCACAGATTAAACATGTGGGTGTAGGTCTACCATCTGTTTGAGTCCTTGCATAGCTACAGGAAAAAGGGCAGGTCTTTTTACAGAGAAAGAGGGAAGCAGCTAAGGCCCAAAGCATGATAAAAGGTCAAACACTAATAGAAAATATTGAGCCGCCACCTCCCTTCACTGCTGTGTTAATACTTTTGGAAAGCCCCATTACACAAATCCTTGCTCACTGGGGTGAGTAATGCCATTAGTAGCTGTCTGCTCTGAATGAAACTGTGAATCACTGATTGTATGTGATGAGGCTTCCTGCACGCAATTCATGGTACAGTTCCTGAGTATAAAATAGAGCTTTCTCTCAGTATAAAATATCCCAGCATCAAAAAGCAGAGGTACCTGTATTTGTAAACTGTTCATGGGTATTTTGAGATGCCCATTTATTCCAGCTAGTTGCCTGTTGGTTTGATATCAATAGAGAAGAAAAAATGTGTATGCATCCTGTGGGACGTCAAGAATGTGACTGTAATAAAAATGTTCCCTGCTTGAAATATAACAGCCCTTTTAGTGTAATTTGAAGGCCTGCTGTTCATTCAAATTACCCACTGTGTGGGCTGTGTGCCATTATACCACGCAACATGTAGGAATAGACAGAATTTGCTTTCCCTGAAAGAAATAAGGAATGTTAGCCTGCAACATTTTCAGAGTAGCATAGTCATATTTATTAAAGAAAACTAGTGCTTTAGAAATAAAGAAAAAAATTAAAGAATTATACCACATACGCAAGTTGATTCTGTCCTTTTCTCTGCCACTCTTATCATAATACTTGTACCTATTAATATACAAAAAAATGGGTTTGCTTGGAGCTTTAAAAGCCTCAGAAGACCTGGACTGTAACTGGAGTCATGGGAGCCTTTGTGCAGCAACCAACTAGGCGCCTACTAAATCAAAACTTGAGTCATTTGAACATTTCTGTTGAAGAAAGGTGGTAGAATTAGATGGTGGGTGCATGACTTCTGTTTTTAGGCTCTGGGCCATTTAGAATATGTCTCAAGAACATGTTTAGAGTATGTCTCAAGTCTGGAGGGTCAGAGAAATGAGCCTGTGCTAGATAAGCTAGCTCCAAAGTCAAAACCCGTACAACTACCTTGGCTCATCAGTTCTCCCAAAGTAGTTTGTTCTGCTGAGAAGTGCAGTGCAATGCCTTCCATAACACTATGTTTACACACCTGAGACCTCTGCCAGTGCCTGGATCCTGTGCTGCACAGCTATATCCTGCATGCAGACATGTCCAAAGACCCCATAGCCTATACAAATCACCCAAAAATTAAAGGTTTGCCCTGCTATGTACTGCGTAGCCATGCAACCATTAACAGTAATGCATTCATTCAGAGGGAGCCGTTCAGTTATATAAATAGTGTACCTAAGAAAATTTTCCTGAAAAGCCTACTTAACTACTAGACAGAACTTGTCTAGTAACCCTTCTTTTTTATTTTTTCTGTAATAGAACTTGCTGAAAAATTGGATTTCTCAGAATAAACTGGAATTGTTTTGAAAGAGGTAAAGGGGATAGCCTGTCTTCATCAAAACTTGACTTCAAGATGTACTAGTTAGCAGAGTTGAGACTTTGAACCTTTCTGAGTAAGATGGTTCTAAATGAATGCATCCTGTCTATCCTGTAACACTGCTGCAGTGTTGGAACAAGGATGAATGAAGGTATATTCTTCCCAAATCCTTTATGCTGGCATAGACAGAGAGAATACACTTGCATTAATTGCTACCACTTCTTCATTCTGTGAGTAAAACAATCTTACTAAATCTAGCAAATGCTCTTCCCTTGCTAAATTTGCTAATACCTCACAGATAAACTCTAATTCATTGCTCAGTGGACATTAAATATTTCATTTTATAAAATACTCCTAATATAATTTCAGGAAGAACTATGTTGATGAATACAAATTGGAATCAGGCAAACATTTTATTCAATTTTGGCTGGAAATGCTATGCATAGAAAAGATTTGCTTAGAGATGGATTCTTAATCTGTTCTAGTTAAATACAAAAGCTTCTCCCTAGGGAGGAGAGCTACCAGAGGAAGAAAGAAGAATTGTTTAAAAGATTTCATTGAAATTCTTTATGTATCTTTCAGCAAAAGAGAAGCTGCTCCATGTAAGTCCACCATTTTTTATTTCAATTAAACCAAAAGCCTGTTTGCTTTGGGGAATTTGACTAAATGCAGTATGCCACCTTCTTTTTCTATTGGCTTTGGGTGTGTATCATTACTTTAAAAAGCTTCACCATGATCTTCTGATGTTCAATCACCACAAAATAACCCCCAACTCTCTAAATTTCTATTGGCAGAAGATTACTTGGGTATCACCACAGTTGTCCCTTCATAATGAATCCAGTAATTCATGATGGTTTGTATGAGTTTTTAAAATAAATATTAGCCCAGCAGTGTCAGATGGGGAGACCTTGTCATAGTGTCAAAAGTCAGGAGGTGCTGGAATTGCTATTGTTCCACACAATAAAATCTACAGCTCAGTTCAGAAGTTTGAGCAACTGTGAATTCTTGTCAGTAGGGCACAGCGCTTCCAACCTCATCCTCATGAGGCGGAGAAAACATGGAAAAAGCATCAGCACAAATAGCATGCACCAAAGACACTTTTTTTTTAACCTACCATTTTATAAAGTATCAAAAGACTACCCCCCAACAAAAACAAAACAAACAAAAAATGAAGGAAAAAAAAAAGTGGCTAGCTATCTTTTAAGTCTTGAACAAGTCAGCATCTTTTACCAAGGCATTATGTGTGGTCATGTTGTGGCCACATTATTAGTGTTGGGGTTATTCTGTGCTCACAAGCCTTGCCTTCTTTGCTCGCTATAGGTCTGTGCACTCCACACCAGTCTCCTGACCTCATCAACACTCAAAAGTCTGCAAAAGTCATGCATATCTGATGTGCATTTCTCAAAAGTACTGCATCAATCAGTATTTCAGTGAAGCCTTTATATGATCTGAAGTCCTGATGAGGTCCTTACTATTGCCTTACTACAAAGGCAATAAACTTCACAAATGGCTTGAGGTCTTCACAGCTCACTTTAGCAGCTGAAAACACAGCTTCTACAGCTAAATACACCCTCAGTATGAGCGTAGCATAAAATCTGCAGGTTGAAATCTTCCCCTCCCAGCCTGTTGGTCTTCTTTCAGGTTATTAATGTTAAATATGAATGCCTTGTGTGATTTCTCATGCTATGAAAAAATGAGAGAGCTCTTTCACAACAGGAAAAAGCTGGCCTCAGGATCTGAGTGCAGTCCTGTTCTGTCAAGGAGAGCTGGCTTCAGCACAATAGTTATGGCTGCCTTTATTTGCACAGTAGTCTTTTTATGCAGGTTTTGCTGGACATGGTTCAACACAAATTGCTCTAACCTTCTGTTAAATGAATTTCCAGAAGCACAGTGTCCAGGCATTTACCTCAAGATTAGGAAGTAGGGTATAGGAAGCCTCTCAAAGAGATTACTAATACATTTTTTGAATGCTCTTTTGATGTTCCCCTCTCTGTCTAGAAATTCAGTATGGAAAGCTATACTGAGAGAGGTTACAGTCATCAGAATTGATTCCTCTCTTATCAAACCCTAAAGAAAGCTGTGAAGGAAAGTTTATACCATGTCTTAGATTACGCCTTGTTAGAGTTCACTGAATGAAACCTCTCTGTCTATTCCATTTTCAGCTGTTCATCAGTACCTGTCTAGCCAATATTGACAACCTTGTGTGTCCCCTGGTGCTGCAGTGGTAAAAAAAATCCACTTGAAAATATCTCATCTTGAACAAGAATGTAAACCTGAGAGAATTTTTTTTTTAATTGCCAAGTTTTATTTGGGAAGATATTAATTTTGGTTCTACGTCTCCAAGAAAGGATTAAAAAGACAATATTATAAACAGTTCAATTGCAGCTCTGTTTAAACCAATGGTGTTTAAATTGTTTATTCCAGCAACAAATTTATCCTATAGCGTAGGATATAGGGGTGTTTTTATTTTTTTAAAAAAACATAGTTTTTTAAAAAATATGAAACATTACCCAAAAGTGTAATTAGTATTGAAAAGGCAAATGGGTTATAGAACCAATCTTTTTATCAAACTTTCTGTATCATTAAGACTAAATTTAATTTCTAGTGGCTTAAATAAGAATTTGGTTTTTTAAAAAATTTTCCACTTTTTATACTCACAAACAAAAATACTGACACTGTCTTAGAAATCTATGAGACGAATGATTAACCAGGAGCGCAATGAAGAAAAATACTTCTAATCAGAAAAACACAGACATGTATTGCTAAAAATTACATAAATTTGATAACTTCTTGCACTCTGCCATATGACGTTATGGTATACTACACAGCTATACCAGAAATATTTCTCCTCTGCCTCTTGAAAGCATTGAAGTTTCTGGTAGTTTCATAGAAATTCCAGTATTCTGAAAACTCAGAAGAATAATGCAGTAGAGCATTATGATGGTGAATGTTTGTGAAAGTTATAGAAAAGGCATTTGAGTGGCTGGCAGAAATGATAAAATAAAACTACACTAATTAAAATAAGTAAGAGGTATTTTAAAAATGTATTTACTAGGGAGATAAAATGACTTAAGGGCATATCAGTGTCCACCTTTCCTGAAGAAGATATTTTTTGACACCAGGCCACCATACTATCACCAGGATTTGTAGCATGCCAATATGCTTAGATTTTTCCAGTAAATAATGGTTTTGTTCCATCTTTTAATGATTGTGTAAATTAACCAGACACATTCTACAATAATAACATTATGGCTAATCACAAAGCTAAGAAAGTGCAGACATGGGTCCGTGTGCAACAAATCACTAGCACTCTGCTCTGGCTCAGAGTTCCTTGGCATATAGGTGCAGATTTCTATACTGCAGTACTCCCTTCAAACCACATTTCACAAATACCTCCTTTCAAGTCAATACAGCAAATCAAGATCTGATTCTTCAGACTCTGCTTTCAAAAAATTTGTTTGACTGGATAGCCTGAGTATAAAACTGAAATGTATCATATCTCATAATAGGTCTATCATGTATACAGGCAATGTGGGAGCAAAAAGATGTCCGAGTTGCCTGGTGTTTGGAAGGGCTAGGCTGTCTGGTTTTGGTCTAACACTTTGTAAGGTGGCATTCAAAAATGGATAGAATAGATTTCATGGCATTTGTTAGTGCCAGGTCTGTGCCAAGTGGAGTCTCTCACAGCAGCTGGCTGTGGCTCTGCAAGGGACACAGGAGTACCATGACTGTATTTGGAAGCCTTGCAGACTGCTCAGTTCACAAAAAAAGTCTGCTGGTGGCTGACCTCAGAACAGACAATGCCAGGGTGACACCTGCTGAGGTTACACCTCGTTTCTAACTTACCCATCTGAGCAGCAGGGCTGACTAGATCATTCGTCCATCCAATTTTCCTGCTTTAGGCTCTTTATGATGCTTGTGCTGGATCTCTTGAGCTCCAGATGGGACACTGGCGACTTTGCTGTCCAGCTTTTAACCATCACTGGGATGTTTTATCACCAGGCCTATGAGAAACCAAGCTAATTCTACATCTTTCTCTTCTCACCACACGGTCATACAAGATAGACTAAGGACAAATATAGGACTCTGGGATCCTGGTGATATTTTAATAGTATTTTTAAAATATTATTATTCAAGACAAATTTTTTTCCTGGTCTTTTTAAGTATGGTCTATGTAAATACAGCAGTCCTGTGTGAAATCCAAAATACATGTGGCTCAAGGCAACATTACATTTATTGCCTAAAATTTAGGCAACACTAGAAACTTAAACTGAATTAACTGATATTCAGTGCTCTGTTTTGCATTTCCTTGGGTGGTGCAGAACAGAAACAGTAAAAAAAACAGTTAATGATTCAAAAGATCATGACATGTACTACTTGCTGATGTCAAAACAGTTGACCCAAAACTCAGATTGTGAAATTGGGTACGTTTTACAACAAGAAAGACTGTCAGCAGCCTCACTGATTTCTTGTCTTTAAGGGGTTTTGCCTGCATTAATGCAGTAGGTTTGGGTTATGGGGTTTTTGTTGGATTTGTTTTATTTTTTATTGCTTTTTCTTTTGCCCCCTATTTAAAATATAGTAAATTTAAGCTAATGCTGTACTCTTTTGGTTTTCCAGTGATCTTTTCACTTTTTGTCTTGCTGTGACAATTCTGGCCTTGCGAACCAGGAATAAACAAAGCCAAAAAAATGAATCAGGTCTGTAATTTATCAGAGTGCTTTTTTCATTTTAGCTATCTTGAAATTGCCTTTTCACATAATAAAGTACCTTAGAGTGGAGCAAATTAAACCAGCAATCATATGAGAGCTCTTTTCATTGATGGAATATCACAAGTGAGTTTTCTGTAAATGTGCACCACCTCTAATAATGCAAGTGATGGATAAAGCTTAATCATAATATTTCTATATTAGTCAAAAATTATATTTTACATTAATTTTTTTCATTCTCTTTGTTTTTATGTATAAGGACTTTAAGTGTATATGAACAGAAATAATCAGAAGCTATTAAATACAACCAACTTTCTGCATAATAGGAAAAGGAAAAGAGGCTGCTGGACAGACTAAATTGCTTCAAAAAGGGTAGAGTATCAAGATCCAGCTCTCAGAAAGACCAGCTTAATGTACTGGACAGGAAGACATGATAAAGGGCAATCTGAAAATGGAATAGAAATGGGAAATGAAAATTACTGTATCTGTAGCCCTTTGAGGGACAAAGAGTGCAGGAACAAAGTTAAAATAACATCTTTGACTTAAATGATGTTGTAAAGGTCATTCTGCCTCTAACAGAACATATCAAAAGTGCATTAAGTCAGAGATTACCACAATTTTAGCAGATGATAAAGAAATACTTTGAAAAGAGCCTGGTATGAAAGCTGTGGTTTTTTTGATTACACTGCAGTGAAATCTGCAGGCCAAAATAGGAAGCATTTGTTTTATTGTAGCTAGAATTTCTCCATAATTGTCTGAATTACAGTTTTAGGTGAACATAACGTGTCACCAAGCAGAATTGTACTCTGTGTTCCACTGATTTCATTGTTTTTGAAAACAAACTTATTTTTCACATTCATGTTTGTAATGGTTAGGCATCTCAAATGCAGTAACAATAATTTCTTCATATCTATGCAATTTTTTCAGTTCTAATTATACTGCATTTTGAAATTATGCATTTATCTCTGTATATGTATATCTCTGTATGTAGCTATATGTAAACATATAAATAAATTTATTTTCTTTCGGTGAAAACATATAAAGCTTGAAAAAAAATATTTTTTGATAACAGTTAATAACAGAAATTAATATATCAGCCAGATAATTGTTCTTTATGTCTAACAATGAATACCACAGTGTCACTGGTACAGTGACAGTATATTCAGATAGTAATTAGAACATACTACACTCAAAATGCTGTATGAATAAACTCCACTTATTTGTATTCATGACTACTTTGCCAGTTCCCTACCTCCATTTCAAAATTCAGGGCAAACAGAGACATTTAAATTAACGGATCTGGACAATTTCCCAGTATCTTGCTCATTCATTAAACACATGCTGCTGCCTGATTTTTTGGAGAATCTCAGCCATAGTGATCATTGAATCTGTGCAGATTACTGGCCACATCACAGATGTGGAGGAACTGGATATTTATATATCCAATTTCCACAGCCCAACCAGTGCAAAAGTCTCACATTTTGAAAGGATATTTAATGCGACTTTTAAAATTTCTCGAGAAAATGCAATTAGTACAGATCTTGCAGTCTTTTCATCATCTGAAAGGATGGTCACAAAGTAAGAAAATGCAGTGCTAAGTCTTTTCCTGCTTCAAGCAGTGCAACATGGCTGATGTAATTGAATTGGAAACCAATGGGCTGCTGCCAACCATGTGCTTCTGAAACTGATCACATGTGAACACTTTTAGGAACTGAAACCCACATAAGCTAACATTTCCTGAGGGTTTGGAAATTTGCCCAGTAAATACAACCAAAATAAAAAGCCTAAAAAAACAAAACCACCCTTAAAAATAAATAAACAAAAAGTCAAACAAAAACAACCCCAAAACCAGCCCTGCATAAGAGATAAAGTACATAAAAAATAGATTTTGGTATTTTTAGGATAGAATGGTATCAAAGCCCACCACCATGATCTTCTTATACCAAGCCTACTTATGAATATGGAACATCAGAAACCTTAGGGGAAGAATGGGATTTCAGAAATGATGATGATGATGATGATGATGACGATGATGATGATGATGATGATGATGATGATGATGACAAAAAAATTCAAGTAATTGTTTTGCCTGGGATATTTTCATTTTAAACTGCTGCTACTTGTGTGTCAGAACTCCCTAATGTACTGCACTCTCTACTTAAGCTAAATTTATATGAACAAATAAAAAATCCGTGAATGTATTACTCTGACTTTCAGTGTTATTTGCATATTTTGGCAGAAAACCTTTTGACTTATTCTTCTTCAGTCAGTCTTGAAAAGTCAGATGGGAGTCTGAAGCACAAGTTGTGCTTTTCAGTTTTCATCTCATCATCTGAGGTCACTGAAGGTGAATATTATTTCTCAGCTGGAAAGTTAACATAGTCTTAAAGTGCATCAGACCAATCCCTCCAATTAATTGTGCACATTCTGAGAAATTCTGCTCTTCACCCACCTACAACTGCAATTACTGGACAATTCTCAGGTTCCTACATGGCATTTAATGGTACCTGCCCCTTTTCAGGTGTAGTTTGTGACAGGAATGAATGTACCTACTGCAACAGGAAATCTTAACCAAACACCTGCAACAGTCATGCTTCAGACTGTCAGTTGTTTTGCACATCTCTTTTTATAGCCATTCCATTGAGTGTCTGAGTTGGAGTAAGCATTAGAAATGATTAGAAGAAGAATCAAAGAAGCTTTTGAATTCTCTAAAGTATTGATTATAAACTTCAAAGGGTTTGCCTGGCATGATGGTTAGGATACATTTCTCAACCCTCATCAACTCAGTTCTCTCATGTTGAGCATAATTAAGCTGGACATCCAAGTCCTACTGGTATCCCACAGAACCAGAAAGGATTTTGTTCACAGAAAATGGAAAATTATTAACTCTAACAAAATAAAATGAAGACATTATTTTATGGATTGTTCTATTTCAAAACAGTTATATCATCTTCTAATGAGCAATAGTTCATAATGACCTAATGTTCATAATGTGATGGAATCTGTAGGCAGGTGGAAGAAGGGAAGTGATATTTTCTCCCCAAATTAAAGAACATACAAACAGACAAGAAATAAAAATCCAGACCAAAAAATGAAAATTTATCTCTCTGAAACAGCTCTCTTTAAGCAAGATATCAAGTTGTCAAAGTGCCACTTAGAAATTAGTGACAGTTTGGAAAACTTTGTTTTTATGAAACAACTATAAACCAAGATGTAAAAGGAAAAAAAAAAACAAGAGTCTCTTTGTTCTGAAGAAAACATTAAAGAGGAGTCATAAATATATGATGGAACAAATCCCTCCTTGGCTCACTTGTTACTGAGTCAGTGCTAAAGAGGAAAGCCAGCCAAAAAGAAACACAGTGAAGTAACATTTTACTAACCCAAAAAGGGAAATGAACCAATTTTATTTACTTCCACATATCATGAGTGTTTTGCTTGCTATTGCTGTTATTAATAGCTTTGTTACAGTTACATCCCAGCCTTATTCTGTTCACTGAATGGAAGCTGAAGAGTGAATGACTTAAATCCTGAGGTGTGAATTTCTGCCCTTTTCCATGCATGTGTTTAGAATGTGATTCTAAACATTTGCCTTCTGCTGTTTAAGATCCAAAAAAACCCTCAAGAAACAAAAGAAACAACTACCACAGAAAACTGGACTTTTACTTCCACTTCTGATTATGAGAAGAGAAAGGGACTGACATTGAATCTCTTGCTTCATCTGCATAAACAGTTGTGAGGAAAGTGTCTTGTTGACAAAGATATTCTTGTCTCTGACTCTGGATCAATGGCTCTGCCACTGCAGATTGTGAAAATGCTCCTGTTTCTCCTCAATCTCCTCCCTCTGCCTAAAACACAATGACATGGCAGGACACCATACTCAGTGCTAAAACATTACCTTTTAAGACAAAGAGCCCTCAGTCGCCATAATTTTCGTGATCCTTACTTGGCCATGGCAAACAGTGTCTGTCCAATGACATCCTGGAAATATCGGTGGGAGCTGAACACACCTGCAATAATAATTGCAGGTCCCAAAATCTCTTCCCAGCACATCATATTTAGGAAACAGAGGAGACATACTAAAAAGTACTCTGTTGCTTTCAGCAAACCACTTGAACAAGGCTGTGCTACATCTTTTCATCCTCTGTATTCCCCACTCTCTAGTTAAATACTGATGAATGCTTATATGTCTTTGTTTTTGTGCATGTGCATAAAATAATTCAGACCTACTCTTCACTTTTATAACCCACTCAATGTTTTTGTAAGACCAAAGTTATCTTTTCTGAAGATCTCTTCTCTGACATCTAGGAATTTCATAGAATTTATTGGCATTTCTTCCATAAATATTAAAATGCATTAGATGAAAGGCATGGAACTAGTCACAGGTTATTTTAGTCTACTATTGATCCACAGATTTGTGGCAGGCTCTGGCAGATGTTAGGGACATTGTAGTTATCTGATTCTCTCCAAGAGATTTTAAGTGTCATGAAATCAAGACAGATAAAGAGAAAGCCAACTACATCCTAGGCTGCATCAAAAGCAACACAACCAGCAGGTCAAGAGAGGTTCCACTGGGAGTGCTGCATCCAGCCCTGAGATCCCCAGCACAGAAAGGACATGGACTGGTTGGAGTGAGCCCAGAGGAGGCCACCAAGATGACCAGAGGAATGGAGCACCTTTCCTATGAGATAAGGCTGGCAGAATTGCAGATGTTGAGCCTGGAACAGAGAAAGCTTCAGGGTGACCTGATTGCAGCCTTCCAGTACCTGAGGGAGTTTACAGGAAGGATGGAGAGAAAATAGGTACAAGAGGCTTGGAATGAGTAAGCTGTTTGCAAGAGCACATAATGATAGGAGAAGAGACAACTACTTAAAAGTGGGTAGGTTTAGATTACACATTAAGAAGAAATTCTTTACTGTGAGCGTGGTGAGGCACAGAAACAGGTTGCACAGGAAGTTGTGGATGCCCCATCCCTGGAAGTGTTCAAGGTCAGGTTGGACAGGACTCTGAGCAACCTGGACTAGTGGAAGGTGTCCCTGCCTATGTCAGGGGGCTGGAAGTAGGTGATCTTTAAGGTCCCTTGCAACTCAGGCCATTCTATGATTCTATGATGTTCATGTTCACACATGATTTTGGGTTTGACTTACAGATTTACAAAGGTGATTTTCTCAAGCACTCATCTTATTATTTTCTTGAGTTATTGTTGAATTTTAGCAAGCCATATTTTCATGTTCTTTAATCAAGTGGTCCTTCTACAAGCTAGTCATTGGCAGCCTTGTGACAACATATGAACTAAAACCGGTTCTGGTTGTAGCATCCTTCACCTTTAGCATTTGATTATGCCATCTTGTTAACTTTTGGAGCAGACATCTGGACACTAGTTCTTCAGCAGATGTCTTCCTTCGCATGGGAGCAGATGATTGCAAAATAATCTGATAGCGTTTCACGGTCACTGATGACAAAATACCCCCAGGAATTTTTGTGCTTCTTTTCCTCATCCCACATTGTCCTGGTTCCAGCTAGGACAAGGCTAAATTTTGCAGTAGCCAGGAGGACCCAGAGATTATTCTATACAGCTTCACATTACTTTTTGGCAACTGGGGAAGAGACCCCTTCTGGGTCATGTAGTGTAGCAGAGGGGCTGATTGGGTATTCCCTACTGTCAGGTGTTCCACAGTGTCAGCAACCACATGTGAACTGTTCACCTTTTGTTGGCACACTCTGTCATTAGTATTGTGTTTGTTGTCTCATTTCATTGCTGTTTCCAGTAAATTGTACTTACTTCAACTCATGATCTTTACCTTTTGTGCCACCAGTTCTCCTCTCTATCCCACTGCAGGGCCATGTAGGGAGTGGGAAGTGATGGAACTGGTCATGGTTTGGAGTAATTCAGTGAGGACACTAAACTCTGGGAATACCATTCTTAAATCAAAACATATTTTCATGGCAGAGCACTGAAAACAGCAGCATCTTTGCTTTCATACTGAGACAAACTTTTTCCTGAGAAGAGTTCTAGGGATAGAGGAAGAATGAGAAACAACTCACATAAGAATACAAATCTCAGTTGTTTTAAAATTACATTCCTTTTTACATGATATGCCATGAGCAAGAATTTTTTTTTGCACTCAGTTCTACCAATGCTGAAATGATAGACTTGGAATCCAACGACTCCTTTTTGTTTAATCAAAATACCCATAGAAACAGATATTGATAAATCTATTTGAAGATTTCTGTAATAACTCAATACTAGGTAACTCTCTTTCCAGAATTACTGCCATTTCATTTTTAAGTTTTCTTCCTTTTATTTTTTTCTCCTTTTTCAACCTGAAAGAAAAAAAACCCAACAAAACAGGAATAATTCTACAAACAAGTAAAAATTATAAATTCTTTATAATTATACTTACTATAAAACTAATTGTAAAGTCACTGCAGTATTCTGTTATTGTATTGTGGAATGGAATCTTTCAGTCATTTTTTTCAGAAGTTTCTGTTATATTTCAAAAAGTCAAGAAAATTTGCATTAATGAAGGAGAGAGTTTGGCTTCTTCCTTTAATATTTTATTTTTATTAGCAGTTCCTGACAGCAGATTTGGCCTTTGGACAAGCATGTCTTTTCTGACAGATGGTTGCACAGACCAAGGTTTCAAACAATTCTAATAAAGTTAGTAGTTGATATGTGCATGCAATTCTCCTTTAAAATCAAAGGAGGAGCAAAGAGCAGCTGCTCTGAAAGGGCAGGGATGCTGCAGAGGTGGGGGAATGAGAGCAGGATAGGCAGTGGCCTCCCTGGCCACTGGGAGAGCAGGGCAGGGCTAGTGACAGAAATCAGGGTCAGCTGAGAGCCTAAGAGACCAGTGGGCAAGTCACAGGCTTGTGACACATTCATTCAGATGGGCACGGACAAGAGGAGGTTTGTATGCAGTGATCGTATCAAGCTATGCTTTGAAATTGTCTCTAAATTGCTATCAGTGATGAATACGAACAATTTGTCTATAATTCTATCGCATAGAAATATGAGAGGAATCCTTAATTCATTCATCTTGAACCCTATTGAGTTCCTTCACATTCATGTTTTTTACCAAATTGTCTTGGATTGCAATGCAAGACATAACCAGGGGTATGTATCCCATTACCATCTGTTAAGGCCAGGTAGGGCAGTGTTCTTTGCCTCTTCCATGAGTCATCCCTCATAATTCTGGGGGGATATCTTCTGTTAATGGGCCATTAAGGCTCAGTGTATGAGTGATAAAATTACATCATCCCACTGTGAGATGCTCCACTGAGCAGGAGGAGCCAAACATTCCTACCTGGATAAAATCTGAGATTCAGAACACCAGAGCAGCCTGTTTCCACTGGATTTCCAGAGGAAGACCAGACCCATCTCGCCACCACTGGACCTCCGGAGGAAAACTACACCCTTCTACAGGATCATCTCTGCTCCAACAGAACCACATCTGTCACTTCAGGAGGACTTAACTGGACTGCTACCAACACCCTGTCCAACAGAGTGTCAGGTTGTATTCTGATTGTCAGTGTTTTCTTCTTGTTTGGTTGGTTTTTTGTGCTACTATATTTTAATTTTAATTGTA
>VYXD01004994.1:130595-155260 GCA_013397195.1 Hylia prasina
ATTTTAATTTTAATTTTTATTACCTATTTATTTATATTTTATTTTTATTTTCCTAGTAAAGAACTGTTATTCCTATTCCTGTCTCTTTGCCCGATAGCCCCTGAATTTCAAAACTGTAATAATTTGGAGGGAGGGGGTTTATTCTCCATTCCAAGGCAGGCTCCTGCCTTCATTAGCAGACACCTGTCTTTCCAAACCAAAACATAAATAATCAAAGCTATGATTAATCATTTCCTCCACAGCTTGAAAGTAATTCTTCCGGCTTATTTGAGAAGCAACAGTTTGACATGAGTGTCAAATGATTTAAAAATCACCTTAATGGTGGCAAATAACGCAGGAATATAGACAATAGCATTTGAACCTGTGTATGGAGAAAAGGAAAAGAAGGTTAAAACATCAGCACAGTGCAAGTAAAAATCCTTTCACTTTTTTATGATACATTATTTAATGACTTTATGTGCTGTGATTTCTAAGTATGTGACGCTGCATATCTGATGCTGAATCTGCACAGCCTACCCACCCTGCCATAAAAATCTGCTTTTGAAGATTAATCTAACCTAGAACCTAGACTGCATCAGAACCTTCTAATCTGAGGAGTACTTCCAACAACCTCACAGACTGAAAGTAGGATGTGAACACAATTGAACACTTTGGGTACAATATAAGAGGAGAATATAGTGATTTTAAACTGGAATTGTCAGGAAAAAATAATTCTTTGTTTCATAACATACAGACTCTAAAGAAATTATTTGAGTATCAAGAAAAGATATGATATAGAGGCTCCCCAATCAAGTTACAGTGGATGAAAAAACCTATAAAAGTAGTGAGAAATCAGAGTTTCTACAGAATGTTGGCAGGGGAAATAGTCTGTCCAAATGATAAAACAATAACAACATTTATTGATAAACTTCCCTGCTTTAAAACTTCTATATTTCATATTTTCTTTCAGTATTATAACTCAGATAAACATTTTGTTCCATCTTCTTTTTGTCTGCTAGGTATAAATAAGACTTTGGAGATCTTTCCTTTGGAAGAAAATGAGATATTAAAATACTGTTTTCAGCCAAAGACTGTAAAGTGATGTACAAAAAGCACCTACCCTCTCCAACAACTACTTAAAGCAACACATAACCCCTGCGCTATTCAGAATTTGAAATTTCTGCCCTAAAAATCCATCATGGTGTATTTTAGAGGAGAAAAGTTCACAAAAAATCCCAGAACAAAATCAAAAGCCAAAAGTGAAAAAAAAATATCCTAGGAAGAAAGGAGCAGGTACCTTTTAATTTATGAACTTTGAAGAATTAGGAACTTGATTTTTCAGTGTGTTTGAATATACTCTGCCACATAAAATCTGTCTGTCACTATGTTTTCAAACCCCTTTTCAACACATCAAAATCATCTGCTTAAAAACCTTACATGATGTGTTTCCTTCTCTCATTATTACTTTATCTTGCACGAATTCCCCCTGAAAAACAGCTATTCACAAAAATAACCAAAAAACCCCAACAGCAACAAACAAACAAAAAAATCCAAAAAACAAAAACACAAACAAACAAAAAACCCAACAACATCAACAAAAAAAAACACCACAAAAGGACCCAGAGAGTCTTGCTTGAGTCTTACTCTTGGCTGATGTACTTTCTTTGCAAATTTTCCTCCTGTTCCTATGTTCTTCTTTATGCATAGTTAATCTGATACACAGGCTGCACAATGAAATTACAGTGAATGAAAAAGCCAATTAAAATAGTCTTAAAATAAAGAACATGCACAGCTTTTCCTGTTATCATTACCATTCCATGACAGTCTGTGTGCAAAATATTGCAGAGGCAAACTCATGTCTCTGATCAAGGGGAGCCTGTGGACAAAGCCTTCTTGCTCAGGCTACAGGAGGTGTTACACTTATTGGCTCCCATCCTGCTGGGGCACTTCAACCACCCTGACATCCACTGGGAAAGTGGCACAGCAAGCTGTGGGCAATCCAAGGTCTCCTGGAATGCATGGAGGAAAACTTCTTGAGCCAGGTAATAGCTTTGTCAGGGGATGTGATATTGGACCTGACAGTCCCAAGGTAAGGGAGTGAACAGGGACTGGAGGCAGTCTGGGCTGCACTGATGGAGTGTGCAGTCCTGAGGGATATGGGTCAGGTAAGTAGTAAAGTTAGGCTCCTGAATTTTAGGAAAGTAGACTTCCAGCTGTTCAAGGAGGTGAGTCAGTGGGATCCCCTGGGAGACTGCCCTGAGGGACAAGGGAACAGAACAGGGCTGGCAGATATTTCAGGACACCTTCCATAGAGCACAAGAACTGGAAATCCCCAGAAGAAATTGTCCAAGGAGGGCAAGAGACTGGCATGGCTGAGTAGGAAACTGCTGGTCAAACTAAAGTGAATGAATCAAATGCAGAGACAGCTGAAGGCAGGACTAGTGACTCATGAAGAGTATAGAGATGAAGTTCAGCTGTGTAGGGATAGGGTAAGGAAGACCATGGTGACATGAAAAACATGTAACTTCTTTAGGTGCACTAACCAGAAAAGGAAGGTCAAAGAAGGTGAACCTGCCTGGTAAACAGTCAGAAAACCAATAACCAGAGATAAGGAGTAGGCTGAGGTATTCAACTTTTTTGACTCAGTCTTCAATGGCAGCCCCTCCTCCCACACATCTCAAGTGGATGGACAGCAGGATGGGGAACAAGGGAGCAAAGCGTCTCCCACTCTAAGTAAAGATCTGGCACATGACCACTTGAGGAACCTGAATGTGCATGAGACTATGGGACCAAATGAAATACATCCCAGAGTTCTAAGAAAATTATGTGATGTAGGTGCCCAGCCACCCTCCATGGTATTTGAAAAGTCTTGGCAGACAGGGAAAGTTCCAGGTAACTGGAAAAGGGGAAACATATATTTTGAAAGGGTGGAAAGGAGAACCTTGGACACAACCAAAGCATTAGCCTCACCTCAATGCCTGGGAAGACCATTCTAGAAGTTGTGTCAAGGCACATGGAGGACAGGGAGGTGATTCAAGACAGCGAGCACAGCTTCTCCAAGGGCAAGTCCTGCCTGACAAACCCAGTGGCCTTCTGTGATCTCTAAACTGGAGGCAGATGGATTTGATGAATGGACTGTCAGATGGATTAGAAAATGGATGTAGGTGGCAACCAGAGGGTAGTAGTCAATGGCTCAGAGCCCCAGTGGGCATCAATGACAAGTGGTGTTTCTCAGGAATTCATTTGGACAAGTGTTATTTAAGAAATTCATCAATTACATAAACAAAGGGATCAAATACACCTGCAGAAAACTTTTGGATGACACCAAACTGAATGGTGCTGTTGACACACCTGAAGGACCTGGATAAGCTCATGAGGCCATGGGAACCTGAGGAGATTTAACAAGACCAAGATCAAGGTGCTGCGCTTGGGTCAGAGCAACCCCTGGTATCAATCCAGGCTGGAGGATGAAAAGACAAAGAGCAGCCCTGAAGGAAGAACCTGGGGTGCTGGTGGGTGAGAGGCTGGATGTGACCCAGCCATGGGCACTCCCAGCCCAGAAAGCCAAACGTGTCCTGGGCTGCATCCAAAGCAGCGTGGGCAGCAGGGGAGGGAGGGGATTCTGCCCCTCTGCTCTGCTCTGCTGATACCCCACCTGGAACTCTGCATCCAGCTCTGGCTTTTATGTAAAAGCCATATTTGTGTTCTGTTTTTCAAGATTCTCAGCATGTATATCTTCACTTACAAGCTCTTATTCATTCACAAGTTCTGCTCCTAGAAGAAAATTACTCAGAGACTGGCAGGTTTCTCTCTGTTATTAAAAATTTTTAGATGGCAGTTTATATTTTTTAAAAAGAAGAATATGCAAGACCACACAGATACTAGTTCAAAACCTTGATTACAATAATATCTAAACACGAATGGCAAAGAAAGAGAAGGGCCTTTATGAAAAGGGCAAACCTGATGAAATTTACTTGACTGTCATCTACCTGAGTCTGAGAGATATCCTGATTCAGACATGGTATCTTCAAATAGAAAGATTTTTGTATTGAAAACACTTCAGAGAACTGTCTTTTGTAAGCATAGCCATTTTCCTCTGAATCTAGCACCAATGTTTTGAAGTTTACAGCAATATGTACCAGGGCCTCTGGCAGCTCCAAAGTTTGACAATTTTTGAAGAACAATGCCTTTGGTTTTGAGCATGTCCTCTCAACTTCAACTGATGCCCTTATTCTCTCTATGCAACTCGATCTTTTATAAATCTCTATGAAATCTTTCCTGTCTGAATGTTTGCTAGGTTGAAGAGGCTTAGTAATTTCCTCTCTATCTTAATTGAACTGCTTTCAAGATAGAAGCCCTCACTGTAGTAGCTCTCATTGCGTAAACAGCTACATTTAAAGTACAAATTCAATGGAAAAGCAAGGGCACAGCATAAAACAGTTAAGTGGCAATAGAGATGTTTTTTCTACAATCATATAACACAAGACTATTCTTAGCCAAAGTTTTTTTCCCCTTAAGTGATACAGAAATGGATAAACAAAATCATAAGCTCTGTGCTTGCCCGTCTACCTGACCTATCTAACCATGAGAGAGAAAATGTCATAATAAATTTGCCTCAGAATCTACTTTTCATGTTTCTTTCTACTTTATCTCCTGATTTTCTAGCCAGAGAGCCACCTAAACTCCTTCTGTGGAATATAACAAACAGGATTTTTCTTCTAATTTTTTGCATGATTCCATCACACCTTGGCAGCTGATTTAGGATGTACTCACACCCACACAAACACATACACATAGACACACAAAGAGAAACACACAAGCATGCACTGTGGAAGTGCATAGTCATTTTAGATTGTTTGTACAAAAATAACCATTTTTTGTCACTGAGTCTCTGGTTAGTAAATCATCTTCCAAAAAAAAACCCCTCTGGATGTAGAACATTAATTTCCTTTCTAGTATGAACCAACCAAAATTTAAAAAAACATGTTTCATCTTGCAAATGAAAATCAGGAAATGTAATTAAAAATTAGATCATACATAAACATCTACGTGCAAATTTACCTTACATAATTTTGAAGAGATAAACATATGCAAAACCAAGACTCTAATAATTTTACAGGAAAGCCAAGTAAAAATGAGAAATAATCCAAAAGAAAAATATAAGACACCTTTTCTTCTACAGATCTCATAAAATTATATTATAGATCAGATGTGGAACATAAATTTTATAACACAATGTACAGAGATCATGAAAGGAAAATTTTATTCTAGAAGGGGTGAGTAATAGTGGACAATAGCCTTCTTTCCTTTTTCAAAGAAAAAAAGTGTGACACTTTGTAAAATAGAAACAAAATTATTCCATTTAATATTTATTTTGAATATTCAATGTATATATCAATATTCAGTATGATATTAGTAGTACTCCACTGTGATGTAGTATTTACAGGGACTATCATCCAGGCTTTTGGAAACTCTCATTTTCTCCTCCATGTTAATATTCAGATCATACTATATTATATAACATCTATCTAAATAATGGTCGAGAGAGACTTTGCATTTTTAGCCGTGTAGCTGAAGAAGAGAAGCCAAAAACCAAGCAGGAACAGAATCCTAAAGGACTGTGCTGACACATGAACTGCAGGCTAACAATGTGAGTGATTAAATTTTTATAGATTGTTTATCAGCCTGGTTTACCAAACATGATTTCTGCTGCTGTCTATACAAGAAGGCTGCTAGCCTTGTTAGCTGAATATAGGTGCTCTGGGGCAATTCATAGAACCCAAGATAATCTCACTGCACAGTTGTGAGGAGCCAATTTAGTTTTGATTTGTCTCAGCAGCGTTTGTCAGAGGCGTGTGTCGGAGTGGTGCACGTGTGCCACGTGCAGGAAGCAACTAGAAGAAGTCTGGGGAAGAAGGTCCATGGGGAGTTTGCCTGGCAGCCATTTCGTGTCTCACATGGGACAGCAGTCGGCAGGGGAACACCGAGAACATTGTGCTGCCCTTAGGAAAGGCTCTCCAATGGGATGGCAAAAGGTCTGTGCCAATGGACTGCAGTGGGACACTGGGCTGGGCCGATGGTCTCCCATCAGCGGGCAGACCCTGGGAGGGGTGTGGGGTGTAAAAGGAACTGCACCACAAGCTCTGGGGGCTTTTGAAACTTGCTTTTCAGCTTTGTGCTTTTTGCTTTTGGGGCTTGGTGATGGGGGCATTTTGAGAGTTGTCGTTTGGGGCTTTTGGAGATTTGTCTTTTGGCCTGTGGCTTTTTGGGTATTGTGTGTTTTGCCATGGCCCCAGCCTGACTTTTGGCTCTCCTGCTCTCACTGGCTGTTGTCTCCCTGTCCATTCCTTTTCCGCTTCCCTCTTTTCTGTCTTTTTTTTAAGCCCTCTTTTTTTTGGCAACTCCTTTTTGTTTTTCATTACCAATAAATGATTCTCAGATACAAAGTTTGTTTCATTTGACTTAACTTCATTCTACACCATCTATTTTTAAAAGAACTTGCAGCTCCCCACAGAGGAACATGACAACAGTGCACCAGGAAGGAGGACTTCAGGAGCATATGAGATGATGCTGTCAAGGAATCTCTGGGCACACTTGCACCTAGCCAGGTCAAGCTGAGCTTTTTCACTCTGTATGTCACCAGAACTGGAGCCAAAATCAAGAGGTGTGAGAATAGTATGTCAGAAGTCTTGTAATTGAGAAAAAAAGAAGAAATATGAACTTTCAAAAATGCTTTGAGTCCTACAGTACCTACAGGACCAATTTGGAGGTAGTGAGGCCTGGAACACTGGCAGTTTCCTTTGTTGAGGCTTGGTTACAGTGAGATTGCAAACTACCTACCTCTCATTTAATATTGTATTTATCTAACTCTGAATGAGGAACTAAGCTCCAGCACCCCTAAACAGCACATGTTGTACTAGCCCTGTGAGTGTAGCACATGAGCTGTGTCCCAGTGCACACACCTGGCATGGCAGAATGGAGGTAAGGGACCACATAATCTGCTGCCTAACACTTGTGCCACAACAATGTGTTCAAACAGCACACTGCTGAGATCTCTAACAATCCCCCTGAAGCACCAGAGGAAAATGCTGTTCCTGCATGGTATCAAATGCGGTAACAGATTCTATAGTCACTCTGACAATCAAAGGATTTCACATGACTTAAATGATATCAAATGGACATTTGAAAACACAGTGAAAAAATACTCTCTCTGTGATGCTGCTAAGAAAAGTGCAGACACATGGAGCAGGAAAAGGACAGGAGGTCTTACAATGGACTCCTGTACCTTTTAAGGTGCATGGGAAGTTCCTTATTGATATCCAGTATGATATTCTACTCCTGCTAAAGCTTACTAAGGGTTCATTATGCTGAGTTTTGCTCAACATTGCAATATAATTTGCTAGGAAGCATTTTTTATTTTAAAAGGATTTCTTCTGCCTTCCTGGACAATAAAACCTACATTATCATGCTCTGAATAGAGCTTTTCTTAGCAAATTAATTTACCTTTTGACTAGTCCACAATGGTAAGGCATGGATTAAGTAAATGGACAGTATTTTCATGGTCATGTTTTATAACAATATTGATACATTCTGACTGAATACAGCCATTACAAAAGGCTGTAAGTGGATAAAAATGCTACAAATAATGCATTGAAGTTTTTCCACAGAAATCTCAGTATGATGTTCCCTGCTTGAATAGTAACTTATGCTTACCCCTCACAAGGAATTATACAAAGGGTCCAAAAAAATTATTTCAGGAAAATGCTTCCCCACTGAGAGTGAGGAAAGATGAAGACTCCATGATGCCCATTAAGTGGTACTTCATTGATGACAGTATAAAAAAATGTGTGTATGCATGCAACAGTTATAGACATCTGATTGTAGAAGTACTTTTTAACCCAGATGTAAAAAGAAATAACCCTTAGAATTGAGAATTTTTAGTCCTCATTTCAAGCCTTTTCTGAATAGTAGACACCAATGTATCTCCCTGAAGGAATGTTGATAAAAAGGCTAATGGACACAACAGAATACACTTCATGCTCACAGAGATAAACAATTTATGGAGTACAATATGAAGCAGTGGACTAACACTAGAGTTAAATAGCAGAAATTTTGTGTTTGTAAAAGCTGCCTTCTAGGTCCCACTTGGATATTGTATTAATTTCTACAGAGTATGAAATCCTAGTTACGATACTACATCAAAAGCAGTAGTTCCCAAGACAAAGGTAATGACCTTGACAGGTGTTGTGGAATGTAACAACAGAGAGATGAACTGAACAAAAAGAAGCTTGCAGAAGTATTATCAAAGGAGTTGTAAACCAGGAGGTGAAACTGCAACTAAATTTACATTTGGGAAATTAGAATTGAGGATATTTTGATTCTTCACCCAATTCTATTCTATGGATAATATATGCAAGTATTATTAATTCACTAATATATTACAGGACCACTCCATAACACTGCTTTAGAACTTTCCCTTTACCTGGCGCTTTGCTGATTATTTCAAATTACTTTGGCTATTATGCTGTGTATGATAATATTCTGAATAAGAATCTTTCCCTGTAAACCAGAAACAGCAATACTCAGTGTGGTAGTTTAACCCCACCTGGCAAATATGCGCCCATGCTCATCTGCTCACTCCCTGCAAAAGAGCTGGGCAAAGAGAATCAAAAGGGTAAAAGTGAGAAAACTGGTGAGTTATGATAAAAACAGTTCAATAGTCAACATAAAATAATAATAGAAATAATACAAATACTAGTGCTAATACTAATAATATTTTAATGAAAAGGGAAATAACAAAGAGAGAATAATAAAAGTCAGAAAAGACAAGTGATACAAGTGAAAACAATTATTCAGCACCAACCAAACAAAGGCTGGTCAGCCCCTGAGCAGCAGCCCTCATGGCAACTTCCTCCCTAGTCTGCTGAGCAAAGCAATACATGGTGTGGGATATCCATGTGTTCAGTCAATGCCAGCTATCCTGGCTGAGTGATCCTCCTACTCAGGTTAAAAAATAAACATTAGGAAAAAAACAACAGTAGAGAGAGAATAACAGTTTGTCAAGTTAATTCTTGCAGAGTCTTCTGAATCTCTCTTTGTTATTGAAACACCTCACAGTTAAGACATTCACGAAAGCAGATGCAGTGTCAAAATAAACTCTGTAAACCCATCTGACTTTTCATAGAAGTACACTAACCTTCTTTTGGATTGTAAGAATTGTAGCCCAAATCAGAAGTTAGTATTTTATTTTTAGATGATACAAATTAGCTCGGGCATTGAAGAAATTAATATGTTCCTCTGTTTAAAGCAGTAGTTGAACTCTTGTCTTCACAGCTGCCGATACTGAGAAAGATTTATCATACAATATTTAATATCAATGCGTACTTTATACATAAATTGATGCCTTAGCTTTAAAAATATTTAAATATTTGTAGTCACTTAAGGGGGAATGTACATAGTTCACAGAACATGCAGATTTATTTAATTTTTGGGAATGGTCTCATACTTCATTGAAAGAGATAAACTCATTAACTCAAGCAAGCTACAGTTTTGTCATCTTAATCAAGTCCCTATCTAAATACAATTAATTTATTCCTCTATTTTGGTCTCTTTCCTCAACTGTTTATATAAAAAATGTAAGTAAGTTGGGACATGATTTTAGAAGCCTGTGAATAAGAGAAACCCACATGTCAAAATGTATGTCAAATAACATTAGTAGGGTATTCTTCCAACAGTGTGATCTACCTTCCTAAATGCTGTAACAACCTGTGATGGCTCCACAGGTAAACCTGTATTTAGACTTTAATTCATCTAGTTGCAGTGAAGAAGAAATCACTACTCAAATAATTTCAGCTTCTTAGATGTTAGACATTTAGCCAAACTGCTTCCAGTTTTTAAAACGAGAAAGAATAAAGTACACAGACGATGAGTTTTTCCAGCTAAGTAATTGGTCACCTTTCAGCACAGCATTTCTTCTTTGTTGGATTCCAGATGACTTGCCTTTCCTAGATATACATACCATTTACATAATGAAAGATGTCTGGAATAAGATGGGATGACTCTCACCCTTTCTGTGCGCTATGGATTAACACAGAGTCTTCATGCAGAATATGAACTGTGTAAATTTGCATCAAAACACATCACAAATTATTTTGCTTGAGCAGGCTACCTCCAAGCATGACACACTCATTCTATCTCTCAGAATTTTTTCCCAACAGATTCATATTTTCACCCAGGCATGAGATTCCAAAGGATGGAGCAATGCATTATTCCAGTATTATTGCTGGAAGATATAATGGTAATAAAAGAAAGAAATCTGCAAAAAGTGGTGTTACCATTGTACATGTATAGGGTTCACTGGAACACTTTCCAGTTTATTTTATGCAATTTGTAGCTTCAAGATACCAAAATATCACCTTTAGAGTATTTTTTTAGGTTACATCTCTTTAGCAAAATAAGGCAAAAAGCTTACTCTATGTGCCATCAGGAAACAACTAAGGATTGTGAATATTTGCCTATGGCTGGGGCTAGGAGTGCTATCAGCTGCTGGCTGGGAAAAAAAAAAAGAAATCTATTATGGATCTCTATTAATCTCAAATTCACTGTAGAAGTAAAATTTAATATTGGAAAATGAAAGCTGGAAGAAGGAACGAGAGGTCTTCCCTGTCAGACTTCTTTCCCAGAAGAGGATTGGATGAGGTATATGCCAGATAATTGTTCTGTAGACTGTAAGAGAGATTGATTCCAAAATCCATCCATATTATTATTGCAGTTACTCACTGCCCTCCCTATTAGAATTTTTTTTTCTTATTTCTATCCTGGACATTTAAGGCTGTAGCTTAAGCATATAATATCTCATCCTAGCTGTTTTTCATACAGACTGAATTTCTTTTTTGATTTCTTTTCCTTTCCATTTTAATTTTTTTTTTTCCTTTTTCAGACTCTTTTTGTTACATAAAGGCTATTGTCTTTAGATGAGTCTTTTGTTCATGATAATAGTCCCACAATGCTCCCAGATCTCTCATCGGTTCTGTGGACTGGAACTACCTCTAAATTGCCCTGCTCTAGACAGTGTCTTTACCTATTTCTGGAAATACATGTGCTCACAACTGGAAATTGCACTCCAGCCACAGTTGTAGTAATGCTGTTTAGAGTAGAAGGATTCCAGATGCCTTGATGATTGTTCTCCTTCTCTTATATTACAGAACAATGTGTTTAGTAGTATCATGATATTTTTAATTCATGCTGAGGCTTTTATAAAATGTAGCATCTTGATCACTTTCAGAGAAAGACTTACGTTATAAATGAAAAGCCAATCAAGCCAAATTTAATGATTTGGAAAGATAGATTTTATTGAGTGGCCGAGATACGGTCACTGATTGCCCCAACAGAGCTACAGCGTCGAGCCCGGGAGTCGGCACCGGGTGAACTCAGAGTATCCCTCTCTCTCTGACAGCGAGTCCCTCTGAGTTCACGAGGTGGTCTCAGTCCAGTCTGTTTTTGTACACTTTTTATTGCCCAGGGCAGAGTTTCTTCGCTTCCTTTCAGATTAAACATATGCATGGTGGTCTCCTTTCTTTATTCTGAGGTGGACAAAGTCCTTCCGGGTGGAGGATGCATAGTGATGAGTTCTCCAACAATCCTGGCTATCTCTCCGGGTGGATCCACCCAGGTGTAGCATGAATGGGCTATCTCCCATCCCAGCCACGGTCCTTCTCATGTTAATGAGGGTGTGGTATCGGTGTAGCTGGGTGTATTGGTGTGTTGTTGTGGAAAACTGGATGTCCTGCTCCTGTACTCATATGTTAATGACTCTTTGTTCCTTGTCAGCCAGCAGGGAGGTTGCAATCTCTGCCTGCCACCGAGGATCTTAATACTGAATCTTAACTTTTATAACATATATATTTTATACTTGCACAAATTAACAGACTCTGTCTATAACAGTTATCTTTAGCTGACTCTTCCTCAACTGTGCTATTGATACTAATTCCTACATGTAGTTTCTGGTATTTCTTTATGCTAAAAATTAAATTAGTTTTCCTAAACATTCCTCCAATCTGTTGTCTGTTTTGAAATGTAATACTGTTTTTCAACATTTCCAGCCTTCCAATTTCCCTTCACCCACAATTTTTACTAAACACACCTCATATTTAGGCATAGTTGGATAAATACTCTGTGCAGAAAAATGACAATGTCAAGAGCTCCATTGTCATGTGAGCAAAAGCCTGAAGCTCTGTGTATCTGTGTACTCATCTACACCTCTCTAAGTATATGAGATAAGGACTGTGGAAATTGTCACTGCTGTTAAGGAAGCTTGAACCACCCTATGGCTTTTTCTGTTCTTTTTTGTCCAAACTACTCCTTTATCTTAGCTGCCACGTTTTAAAGATAAAATAGCAGCAGACAGAGATTTATTGTGATGAAGTGTGCTGTTGTGTCATACAGCTCGTATTTTCAAGGTGATCCTTTTGTCTTACTGGAGTTTAGTTAAAGAATGCGTGCACAGTGTGAAGGCAGATTGTTGTCATTGTCTCTTTCTGTGATTGAGTAATGCTTATGATGAGGTCAAAATGACTTTAGGGGAGTCCTCCTCACCATACCAGCTGAATTTTATTCACTGATATTTGCTTTGTCCAAATTAACAAATATTTGCGTAACTAAATATCATATACAGCCATCTCATGTTGACTGAAGTGTGCATTCCAAAAGTTTTAGATCCCAAGGCCTATTTCATCCCCTCTTTGGGCATTCAGCATCCAAGTACTTATTAAGTGTTTGAGCACTGACATCCATTGAGAAAACAAATCAAAAGAGAGAAACTGTGAATGGACATAGTAGTAACTACTAGGACTAGACTGGCACTATGGGATAAAGATGCTTAACTGATTCACAGAGCAGGCATCATTTCAGCTTGGTGACACTATTCAAAAAACATGCCTAAGGTAAAACTCAGCTCAGCTGCTCAACTCAGCTCACGTCTTTGTCTACTTGAAAAAAATACAGTACCTGAGAATGAAAATCATTGCCTTCACAAAAGGTATTAACTGATACCCCATTAGTTAGTTTAGAAGCAAATAGAGAATGATGGATAGAGGGATCTGCATATACTGGACGCTGACAGCTGTTGAATAACAATAGTGTTAATGACTTTTCTTGTAGGCCCTTAAACTTAAAAGGAGAGTTTCCAATAACATTTGTGAAGCACAAAAGAACATTTCAAAAAAAGGAAGTCATATTATAGACTTATAGGCTTATGTAGTTTTTCCTCCTTCTAACATTCAAGTCCTGAAATAATCTCTGAATATTTTTACCGATTGGGGAAAAAGAATATAAACAAAACATAGAAAAAGAATATAAACAAAACATAGAATGCTGTAGATGGAGTTGTAGCACTGTATAGCACTGAGGTTCATGACCTTTCCGGAAAGCCCTGATGTCAGTTGTTTATAACTTCATCAGACCATGACCTTTAACAGTGATTTTTTTAGCATGCTTCTTTGTCTGCATAAAATTGAATCTTTCATAATTTCATTTAAACTTTATCAGAAACAGCTTGTTTTTCCCCTCTGAATGCTAGAATAAAGGGGGTTTTTTGCTATTCAGCTATTCAGTGATGAACTGTAGTATTTTTTACAGTGAAATAAGGATCCAATAAATATTATGGGATATTTTGTGAGAAATTTAATGACTTTCCCATATTAGTCTGGCTAAGTTATACATCACACTTACAAAGCTAGAATCCCAAAAGATAAGATTCAAGACTAAAGCCACATGTAACCCACTATAAATCCACTATGTGCCTGCTGTATATTACACAACCCCTAGTGGTATAAACACAACCTTTTTACAAGACCCCTGCTTCATTCCCTTCATGAGGGCATTGGCAGTTTTTCCATAAGCCAGTATTCTGCATTCTTATTAATGCTCATCTACCATCAAAATGTGCAGTGCAGTAGGCTATAATCCAGGCTGACAGGAGATCAGCTGTCCTCCTAACCTCCTTGTGCAGGCAGCCACTGACAACCCCCAGAACAGGGAGGGAGGAGGAGAGGCAGATGGGAGGGAGGGCCTTCCGCGCTGAAAGAGCAGTAAATTAACACGCAGAAAGACACTCTCAGCTGTGGTGAAGAGTAACCACAGAGATGGCTCAGTGCAAAATTACTGTCCTTTAAAAGTCTATGTGTATATAATGTTTAACACTTCCTTCATAGGCAAAATCCTCATTCATCAAATAATGTCCAGTCAAGCTAAAAAAAATCCAGATGAATTTCATCAGCAAAATTCATGTCTATCCAACCTGATTCACCAGCAAAGCAAGTCTACCCCAGCTGTGCAATGAGTCAGGGTTCCTGGAAAAATGGCTTACGGGCCATGCAATTTCAGAAGACAGATGAAGTCTAGCAGGATGCCTACTACCTAGGATCTTCAATTCTAGCATTTCTTACTGTCAAATATTTAATTTTGTGACCACAATGGCCTTTTATTATATTATTTCTATATTCATGTCAATGCATACTGTTCCTTAGGCAAAGTATCTTCCCTTTTTTCTTTTTGTTCTTTATTTTTATATTGTTCCTATCTACACACATTAACATTATTATTTGTCCTGTTTGTTTTTACATCCACAGGGCTGGTGATTTGTCTTATGAATCCCTGAACTGCCATGCACCTTCATGATGTTATATAAATAATAATAAATGGAAAAAAATAAATCAGAAACTTACCTTGTGGAGTCCCACTATGAAGTATTGCTGAACTTCTGAATCACATGTTGTTGGGAAGAAGGGATTGAAAGCAGAAGAATGGTGAGGAGGATGGTAAATTATGTCAAGGAACCTTGCAGCTGGAAATGCCAAAGCCTGGAAAATAACAGTATGGGAAATGCCCTATTTTATGCCTCCTACTGTTTGTAGTTTGTCTGTTTTGAGAAGTAGAATTTTTGTGTAGAGATAACAGTGGTGTTTGGAGAGATTTGGAGGCACCGTCACTGACATGCTTGAGTGGCCTATCTTGGAAAAGAGAAGATCAAAGCTCAGAGATCATAAAAAAGTACAAGGGAGGTCACAGCAGGGTGGTAAACTATGGGTGCATGAGTCCTTTATAAAGGGGCACAAACAAGAGTCCCACCAGTTATTAGGGAGGGCTGAGCCTGATGGTGCCTCTGTTCCTGCTTGAGTGCCTCTCAACACCTCCTGGTGCTGCTCCAAGATCCTCCCATTAGCAAGGAAATAAAATAAATTTACTCTTTGCATTTCAGCCATGGATTTGTGCTACCTGCCTGTGTCAACTCGAACAGATATTTATTGACTTGGTAAATAAATAAAATAAAATAAATTTGGTGCTCTGACTGTATTTTTCTGTACTTTATTGTATTCAATACAAAATTTTATTGCCTTAGTTGGTCTAATGAGACACATGGTGCTACTAAGGAGATAGAAATTCAAAGGTAGTAATACTTATAGCCTGTATTTATATATCTGGCTGAGTTGTTCAAAAAACTGTGGTGCCCTTTCACTGACATTTACTTTACTGAAAAAAATTTGTTCATCTTACAAGAGCACAAACATGACAAAAGGAGAATATATATTGTGGAGAGAGAGGAAGAGAGAAAGAGAGAGAGAGAAGCATGCTGGGAACTCTAAATCTACACATGTAGAGGATGTGCATGTATGGATGTAGAGAATCTAGAAAGCAAATGTTCTTTCCCTATGGTCATGGATCTACCACTGCCTTATAGCAATATAGATACACACAACTGAGATCCTAGTAAGTTCAAAACAATTCTCATCACAGATTTCTTAGCATTGAAACATGAATAAGCCAAGATATATTAAGAGAAACATAGAAAATGAAGATAACAATATAAATCTTGTAAACTAAGGCAATAGCAGATCTAAAAAATATCAACACAGGGTTAGTCTCAAAGTTGACTAAAATCTCTCATACAAAATGCTTATTCTATGTGATCAAAATCACCTCAATAGTTCACTGTTTCTCTTAACTCTTAAGGAAGAAACCTGGAGGTACCTTCAGGATGCCCTGCATTCCCTGAAATACCCAACTAATGGAATTGACAACCTATGTGGCTCCTTATATCGGAAAGCCAACTAGGACTGCCTGTCTCAGTTTCTACTGATTCATTTTTCAAGCTATAAAAAGTGTATGAATAAGTTGGGAAAGGAATTACACTTTGACTGTGACTACTGCATCCCACAAAAAGAAACAAAGAATTAAGATAAACTGGGGTTTTATAAAAATAAATGAGGGGGGCGAAGTAAGCAGAATGCTCTTCTAGAAGGATTTTGGAAGGCCTAAAAATGACATCTTAAAAGTGCACAGTTCCCAGCAAGAATACAGTATATCTCACAAATACAATGGAAATGCCTCTTCAGAATAGAATCCAAGGCGAGTTTTTACAACATAAGTATTTCTCTAGGTTATAGTCTTGCAATCACAATCTCCTTCATCCATCAGCATCTTTTATAAACTTTTTCTTGTATGGCTAGTGACATTGACAAAAGGCAATGTGGACATGCCTTTAAATTATTTGAAAGGCAGCAAGATGGAAGAATAACTGAATACAGTCTGGGGCAATGGTATCCATTTACAGCACCTTTCTAAAATTTCCTTGGTGAAATTCAATTATTTCTGTTTTCCACGGTGCATGTCTTCCATCCTTGCAAACACATCATGTAGGGGTCATATACACACTTTGGTTTAGCATTCTGGGTTCCACACTGTTGCATGACTTGCAAGAGATGAATCAGGCTAGGTAGGGACTAGGAAACAAGCATCAGCTTTCCAGGTATTTCAGTAAGACTCCAACACGCAGACCAGATCTGAGTGTTGTTTGGGTGTCTGGAGCCATCTGGAGTCTTTTGAACATATCTGTCTCCAAACTTTTCCCATAATGTACCTGTTTTCAAACACAAAGTCCAATTTTCCCCACTATAATATGACAATATGTACAGCATTCACACAGAGACCTTCATGATTTGCACTTGAAAAATATTATATACAGAAAAGAAATTTTTTGCTCAACAAAAAACCCCCAACAAAGCCACCCCATCTTGCTCCACAGATGCAAAGAGAGGCAAAGGAAACCTCTTGTTTTATATAATTCCAAATTTCAAACCATTTTATTTGAATTATTTATGCCTGCTGCATCATGTATTTAGTCAAACATTAAAAAAAAAAAGAAGAAGAAAGGAAATTAAAAAACCCAAACCCAACAGCTTTTGATGCTTCACATATAGCATGACTTATTTCTTTACCCCTCACTTGCTGTCAAAAGTGCTGTGATTGTGACCCTTCTGGAAGGACATCATTAATACGTGATTAGTGTTGAAAGGCATAGTTCAGTACCTCTACTTCCACCCCAATGAGGGATACCTGCAGTGCAGTGTCTGACTAAATGCTCCAAGTGCCGCTTTTTTAACTATTGTCTTTCCTCTTTGTCACAAGCACATGTCTACATTTGAAAAATAATCTAGAAAAATGTTCCTTTTTCATATAAGGTTTGTTCATTCCATTTCTCTGTGCAGCTTCTTAAGAGTTTTGTTTAACTATGAAAATGGCTAGAAAAAACATACAGGATACGCAAAAAGCAAATTTTGACAGCATTAATTAAGAAGTCTACCAGACATAGAGAAGTCACTGTTGTATAACATCAATGTAAATAAGATTAAAATCAAGATAACTTCTGCTTTCTGTTTCAAAAATATGAGATCTCAAATGGTTTCAGTTCACAAGGAGCTACAAATGCTTTTGTGTGTGCACTTGCGTCAACTTTGACAGAAATTGGTTGAGGTTTTTTTCTTGTGTTTTTACTTGGGGAAGATAAAAGAGATCTTTCAGCTTCCCATATTCATGATTCGTTCTAAGTATTTTTCAAGCCTCAGTTTTATTTAAAATGGATATTGTTCCGGTCTTGCCCCCTAGAGCTCAAAAGCTTTTGTATGGCCATGTAATGATTCCATTCTTGCAGACAGCACCTGCACTTTTTCTGTGGTGTAATAATGGGGAAAAAAAGAAAACAAAAAGCTATTATGTTGATTTAATTCCTTCTGATGGCTCTGCATAATTCTATAAGTGTGTTTTTAAAGTAATGTTTGAGTTTGAACTGATTTAGTGCAAGAGAGAACATCAGAGACTTTTTAAAAACATTTAAAATGTTTGTGTCTGTGTCTATTTGTACACCAAGAAGGAAAAACGTGTTATTAGACCTGATCAAGTGGCATTTCTTTCTTATCATCTGGACTAAAGAAGAACTAAAAAAACAGCCTAAAATTTCAGGATTAGTAATCTCTGATTGTGAAATCCTTCTGCTTTTTGGAAAAAAATCTGTCTTCTTGATGACATGCATTATTATAGCTTTTAGAAATACTGTTTCTTTCTCGTAAATTTCTTTTGTATGAACAAAATTAGGTAACAAGTATTAGTATAATTGGCATATTCACTTAACTAGCCAAACTTCTGCTCCTCCTGTACACTGAAAGGAATGTTAACATCCTTGCAATCTGAGGATTCCCAGTTCAATTTCCTCATGGATAAGATAGCGGTGTTCGAAGAATTTAGAAGAGTTTAGATTTTTTTTTTTAACACAATTTAGTGTAGTTTTTATTCAGAGACAGGCTGTGGAAAAGTTAAGTCACTGCTAACTCAAGTCTCAGAAAATAAAATATGATGGAAGATTGAAAAGTGTCATTTGTTCAACTTCAAGATATTCCTTAGACTACATCATCTCAAATATATTGCTTCAGTGTGAAGACCCCAGATACCTTGCAGCAGCAAACAAATTGAAACTAAATTATTCATGATGACTCTGACATTAACTAAATATTTGTTCTGAATGTAAAGGCAGAAATTTGGGTCATGTTAACAGATAGTTAATACTTGGGATTATAATTTCATAGTACTTTGTAGCCTGATTCATTTGACAGTGAACCCTGGATTGGAGGTGCCCATGCAGTTCAACTGGAAGATATTTATGACTGGGATGCAAGGTCAGCTTGGATCTGGAAGGACTCATTAGTTCAGGTGCAGTGATGTGGAAATGCTTCACAGCTCTTCCAGAGTTGGCACAATCCAGAAATAGTACATCTGCCTTTTGTGCATCAATGAGATGCTGAGATAATTATAAACTGGCTTTACAGAAAGACACATTGTGTGCCTCCACAACTTGTTCTCTTGCTATTTGGTATACTCTTTCTGCTTCTTCAGAAAGCAGTGTGGCTCCATCTCAGATTACTAGTTCTGAGCACTATGGGTGAAAGCTAATTCATTTTCTAGAAGTGTTTACTAGACTAAAGCATAAATGCATAGATGCAGCCTGTGCCAGCACTGCATTCAAGCAAATACAAGATCCTTGACCACAGTGCAAAGGTCGAGTGACTGGCTCTATAGGAAACAGCTGACAAATGTTACACAGAGAATAAAACTACAGCTGCATCCAAGCTGATTTTTGCAGTGTCTATCATGTCTCCTCACTGTTCCTTGAGATTAGAAAGGGGTTCATTGACAAAGACATGACAGGAGAATTTAGGAGAAATAGTACAGAAAAGTCGCCTAAGTGGGTTTATACTGAATTGGCTTCTATTTGTAATTATGCACATACGTATATATAAAACTATTGAAGTAAGTTGTACTATTTACAGGTTTTACTTAGTCCAACCATGTTTCAGTTGAAACAGTTTTGTGTTTTCAGTTGAAACTAAAAAATCAGGAGTTTAAGCCTCTTGTAGGGAAATATTTTTTACTATTTTCATTTCTGCATCTTTGAAGGACTTGAAAATTTCACCTAATTGTCTCTATTTACTTATGTCCTTGATTCAGTATAAATGTGGCTGCTTTTATTATCCATATGAATATATAATAGCTTTAGACTGGAATTGGAGATGCATAAATGTCGATGCATATGAGCAGGGGGCTTGACAGCTAATAACACCTCACATTTCCCCTTACAATATGTTTCCATCCAGTACTGCTCTGCTTTTGCATTTCTAACGTGGCAGCAGAGGAATGCTCATCTAGGCATTAATCATCACAGTACACAAGAGGAGGAAAGGTGGGTTACCCCATCCATTAACTGATCCTGCAACCAGGGGAAGTCACAAAAAGAACATGATGAAGAAAATGTGCCCCCCATCGTCTGTGTAAACAATGATGAAAAAACAAAGGCTTCTGTTGATGCCGTAACTACACGTCAATGCAATCATCAGCTCTGACACAAGGCACTGTTCCTTTTGCTGATTGTGATAGTCCAAGGCTATGTACACATCCAGCATTTTACAGACTGAAATGCCCTGGAAATGGTGCTGAAAGATAATCCCCCCCATAGTTACTCAGTCCTCTGACAGTTAAAGGTGGTTATATATCCTCTCTCTTTTCTTTTTTTTCATCTTCATGGTGGTTTTCATTCAAAGCAGAGATTATTACTGATAATAGTATCTTAATATCAAATCTTAAAAATCAGTTTATAATCTCCTTGTTGCCCACTGCCCTAGTTATTTTTTGTGCTACAATTACGTAATTATTTTACAGGAAGATTTACTTTAAAAAAAGCTCCTGTTTTTGTCCAGTCGTAACTTGCTATTGTATATGTTTTTCCTTCTTCCAGCCATTGTTTTCATGCAATGAACTATTCTTTAATATTTATTTAAACAGATAAATCATTTCTATAAATACAAAAGCTAGAACCTGTAACTAGTCATGGGCATGAACTGGAAGAAGTCATAAAGAGCAGACTGGCCCAAATCTTCATTTCCATGTAAGTATGTATTTTGTAAAGTCATCTAGGTTCAGAACACATCTTTCCTCAACTAATCTACAATCTTAGCCTATATTGTCCCACATAAAATTTTAAATTTAGACATCATACCTCCTCATATCACACTCCTTAATGTGTAAAAAGTATATCCTTCAACTATTCTTAATCACTGGTGAGCAAAATTATTAACACTTTTAAGTATGACACATTTCCTGTTTTGAGGTAAAAATAGAGGGGAAAGGTGATAAATGTGGCTATTGCATTCAAAAAATAGGGTATTAAACCAGTTATATTTATATAGATATAAAGTAACACCGATATAATTACAATTAGAGTGAACTGATAAAGAAAATACCTTCACAGCCCTGAATTTTCTTATTACTCTTGATTTCATATAGCAAAGATTCTTGCTACTGACATTTCTGGTCAAAGCAGTAAATAAGTATGTAACCAAAAGAGTCATCATTTATAGATTCTTACAATGAGTAGGCAATTAAATTAATTTGTTGGACATCTCCCCTAGTTTGTGTCTGGTTAATTGTACTGAGTTTCCCCTATGGATTGCCACTGGTGTTTTCCACTTAAATTGATATATAAGTAAGTGAAAATTTTATGGAATACATATACCTGGTATTTAAAATCTATGAAATATTTCAGGCCTTGTTCTTGTATAAAATAGGGATCTTTGCATCTCCCTGTATAACAGGAGGCCAAAAGTTTTGAGATTGTGATCCTTAAGTTTTGAAGCTTCTGATCCAGTTCAGTTTTTCTGAGGCCAATAGAGGACATCTGTAGTGAACGGTGTCTCTTCCTGTGGCAGAGGGTTGAAATGATCTTTAAGGCCATTTCAAAGCCAAACCATTTTGTGATTCTATGATTCTATGACATTTGCTTTTGTGTCACAACATTGCTTCCAGGCTATTGAATCTCAATTTTCTCTAAATGTCGTTTACTGCTATTGTGCTAATATGGAATCACTGTTTCCATCAAAATTAAAATGAAGTCGATAATAAATAACTCCCAAATAGCACATATTTTTGCCCAAACCATGACTGAATTCAATGATCTGTGCAGAAATTTTATATGCCTTAAGCAAAATGAGTCACTTCTGCATTCTTTTTGTAGAGATGTACACCTTACTGACACTAACTTCTATTGTAGAAACGCTTTACTTTTACTGTAGGCGTGGTCACATGTTGAGAATTTGAACCTCAAATAAAACTGTCTGTCAGTGGCATTGTACCTTGTAGGACAGAAATCAACCTAAAAATTCCCTCTTGCAGAATGAAATAAAAAATAATGCCTCAGTATGGCAGCTTCACTGGAGTCAGTCTTATTTCAACATACCTACCTGTGTTTTCTACAAACTACCCAGTCCCTGTAATGATGAAGACGGAAGAAAGGCAGCAGAAGTAGTAGGAAGGCAACAGACTAGGCACTTTATAACTACAAATTTGCAAATTCTGGAGAGGCTCAATTGCATAATTTGTTCTTATAAATTTTACTGATCCTAGAGTCAGTATGGTAAAGAAATAAGAAATGAGATTTGAGAATATTCTAATAAATTACTTAAGCAAACAATCATGACTGCTGAAAGCAGAGCAATTTCAAAATGCATTGCCATAGTGAAAGCATTGAAACTCGCTCAGATACTCCCAAGAAGTATGGATTATTACAAAGTTAATTGTTGCAATTATTATATTGCAGAAATAGTTGGACACCATGTAAAAGTTATTAATTTCTACTGCATATATTCATGTTGAGTAGGAAAGTCCACAAATTTACTGAATCTTTCCAGAAAATCCAGATTTACACTTATTAAACATTTCCAGAAAAAAAGGAGGAATTATTTTACTTTATGGGTTACTGGCCTTTGATAGAGATGGCCACATAGGAAAACTTTGGAAAAATAATATATATGTTAGGATAGGCTAATATATAACGTCACATGTAACACATTAAATAAGATACTCCATTGTTGAGAGCACCTTACCAAAAATCAATGTCGTAGAACTCAGCTATTTGTATTAAATCTCATATAAAATGAAAGAAAAAGTAAACTGTGGACAGGCTAAAAATTCTTTGCTTCGCTTACTGGAATTCCCCTCCACTGGTGCCATAAACTGACCTGGGCCAGCAGCCAAGCACCCCAGAGCAGAATGCTCAGTTCCCCCTCCCCAGTGGGCCTGGGGACAGAGCAGGGAGATCAAAAAAACCCACCATGTGTCCAGATAAACATAATTTAATAGGCGAGGGGAAAAACAACAAGATCACAACCACACCAAATGATGCAGAGCTGGTCACCCACTGCCTCTCACAAGTGCAATGATGACCAGCAAATATCAGATTGGTGACCACCTTGGAAGAAGCCCACATCCTTCCGCCCTTCTTCATCTGTCCCCAGTTTTGAGTGCTAAGCATTATAAGAGCTAACCCTTTGTTTACTTGCAAGCAACTGTCCCAGCTCTGTCCCTTCCCTACTTCTTGTGCACCTCTAGCTTACAGACTGGGGACAGGGGTAGAGTGAAAAGTGGAGAAAGCCTTGACATTGTGCAAGTAGTGTACAATGGTGGAATAAGAACAGAAAAATTATTAGTGTGGTGACAACACTCTTTTAGTCATAATTAAAGATACAACACCATATTGGCTGCTGTAATGAAAGCTAATTCCTCCCCAGCAAGGTCCAGAACAATTGCTTATGCAATACTCATGATTTTTTTCATCAATTTTAGGTCAGACTTCCCCTTAAAAAAACAAGTCATAGTCCAATAATGACTTTCCAAAAGCTTTTCTTGAAGATCTGCTCACACTTGGACGCTCAAAGAAAAAGAATAATACCATGAAAACAGGTCTAAGAATTAGGTTTTTGAAGTTATTCTCTTTTTACTAACATGTAGACAGCATCAATAAGAAATGCACTGCCATTACAGTAATTGCCAGAAGTCTCACTGACAGAAACTAAAACCGGAGACCTTTTTAAATGGCATGAAATATGAGAGATTTGTACTTTGGCAGCTTTATTGAATCTCAGGTGGGTGTACAGTCCATTTTGCAATAAGGAGACAGTGTTTTGACCTAAAATAATGCCTGTATCCCACATTAGTGCTAACACAAATTTATTATGGGGAAGAAGGAAGTGGACTTTTCCTGCTGCAAGCACTGCCCATCACAGGACACCACACTGTGTCATGCTGCACAGTCACCGCTGAAGGAGATCTGCCCTCTCCGGCCTCACCCTCATGCCACGCTGTCCTATGTGTCCCACACCAGGATTGGCTTGTCCCTGGGCAAAGGATAGTTGCATTTTTTTGGCTGTGTGGTCTCATCTTCTACGGGAATTAATTCGTTGCCGAGGAGGCCTTGAAGAGGGACTTTCCTTCAAGCTAAGTGTCTGGGACGCTGGAGTCTCCTTCACATCTGGAGTTACTACAAATATTTGATAAAAATATGGGTGATTTTTTTTTGTGTGAAATACAGCGGGAAGTGTGATACCGTGCTATGGCAGGCCTCTGTGCTGCTCCGAAAGGAAACCCTCTGAGAGTCCTTTTCTTGGCAAAGTACACACCAAAGTACACAGAACTTCAATATTCCAGAATTCACCAACTCGAAATTGGCGTGTGCATCAATATGCACACACTCGTTTTTTCCCTTCAGAGAAGCCCGCAACTGACACACTTCGATCCTCTGTCCCCAGCGTGGTGCTGAGCAACAACACCACCATCTTCCAAAGCCAGATGCCCGCGAGGCTTCCCTCCAAGGAGCCCAAGCCAGGAGTCCCGAGGAGGCCCGGCACGGCGGGGTCCCAAGGACATCCCCGCCAGGCGGCACCGAGGGACTCACGTCACGGGGTCCCGAGCAGCCCGTGCCGGGGGGTCCGGGGGACACGGACGGTCCCTCGCCCGCGGGAGAAGCGACGCCG
>VYXD01004994.1:165141-184893 GCA_013397195.1 Hylia prasina
TAAAAGGGAGCTGGCTTCCCCATACAAGTGATGTCACCCATTTTAAGTCTGAAATTCTTGCTTTGACAAGAGACGTGTTTAGCAAGAGGCAGTGTTTGCATTTATGACAGTGTAAGAGCGGAAAAGGATGTAAGGGAATGACTAATGGTAAAGATGTAGAAGAAAACGTTCACATTTTTGTGTAAGTGGTTTTGGTTTTTCTTTTTCTAAAAGGAGAAAAAAAGAACTGTTTTGGTTTTTTTGGTTGTTTGTTTCTATTTTAATATGTGTGAAAATGATAGGCTATTTACTTCTAAGGAAAGAATTATTGTAATCCATAAACACCTGGCGCTTTTTTTTTTTTTTTTTTTTCTTTCACAGCAGCATTCTGAGCTTTTTAAAAGGTCAAAGCAGAAAAACCTTATTAGGGGAAAACTATGAGATGTGAAAAGATTACCAAAGACATGAGAGTTGCAAAAGAAAGGTGGTGTACAAAGAGACAATAGATTCCTAGCATCAGTGAAGAATGGGTTTTTTTGTGATGAATGCTCCTCCATGAGCTCAGTACAGAAGGTTTTATAGAAAAGCCCTGAATAGAACATGAATGCTGTGGTACTTTTTCTAAGCATCTGTTTGCCTTGTAATAGGGCAGTAATTGTGTTGACAGGTCAAGTAGTTTTTCCTCAGGAAATATTTCAATAGCTAGAATGCCTGGAGTAGTCTGATGATATCAGAATGTCAGATGCAATTTGGAGTAAATGAGGGCATTTCTGGCGTGTCTCAGTGGAGAAATAAACATCTATCTGTCCTCAGTATTGATGAAGATGACTCCAGAAAGTAAATCTATAGGAAAATATTATTTAAATCACAGTTTTTTTGAAGCTAATGATGATTTTAGGTGTGTTTGTGATATTCCTTCTCAGTTCATTTTATGAATGAGTCCTTGATACAGGAAGGGACATAAGTAGTGTTTTCCCTAAACCTAGTAGATGAAATACCAATGCCACCTGTATGGTAGGCAGTTTTTTGTTCTGATATGGCCGAAATGCTGACGATTTACATGAATGAGGGCAAAACCTGTTTCCTCTTAAGCTGAGATAGATGCTATCTAGGCCACTAACTTTCAAAATAATGATAAAACACAAACCTGTTACAGACTGGACAATCCAAAAGCTCGCTGATCATATTGTTAGATCCAGGTTTTGAATTCCCAATCAGAAAAGTCTTCTGGGCCAAAGCTACCACATTTCCTATTTTTCCCAGACAGAGTTTAATTAAGCTATGTTCCTGGTAAAGACTGCCTCTCAGTGTTTAAAAACCTTAGCAGAAACACCATTGTTAGCCTAAAAGCATCACAATAAATCAAAAATATCTGAAAGAAAAAAAATGCTTCTGAAACTGAACTGTTAAAGTAAAATATGGAACTTGACACTTGAGACAAGTATTTTTACCAGGTAGGAGTGCTAAGGAAAGAGCCCAGTGTTGAAGAAATAATAAAAATGAGACTTGCTAAAAACCAACACATGCTTCATGTATCTGTCAGCACTGGCCAGAAGCATGTGTGGAGTAACAGGAAAGTCTTTGAAGATGAAGAAGACATATTTTTGGAGTATGAAGTACAAGGCAAAAAACAGAGCAGCATAGCTTAGATTGTCAGTAAAAGTTGGCATAATTTAGAAGTGAATGTTTGGTTGTATGAGGAAAACTTTTCATGGGGAAGCTGAAGGAAAAATATAGAGAAGGAAACCCAAGCATGAGTGATGGAAATGTTGCTGCAGGCTGTGAGCTGATTAGAGATACAGTAGGTGCAGACTGAGACACAGTGTCCTAATCACCAGGACTCAACAAGGGCACTTCCCTGAGGAAGGTCAGCAACTCAAAGAACTGTGTCACTTTTCCCTTTTAGGCAGTACAACAGTACATCCAGTTCAGTGTGATGAATGGGACATTGTTTGAAGATGTCTACAAAAGTGGCAAAATCACCAGTATTACAAGTTGAATTACACAGGATTTCAAAGGTTTTTCAGTAGGTCAGTAAGTTCACACTGGTGTCCTGATCAAACTCTAGTTTGTTTGAATTACTTGATAAAATTATATTCTGCTGCATTTCCTGCACTAATGACTTCCTTTGAGACACTTCCTGTGTTCTTCCTTTGTTTCTGCATAATTTGCTTATAAAAACTCTTCTCCTAAGATGTGGATAGAAATTAAATCTTCATGTTTATGCAAAAAGGTAAAGGAGAGGTAATCTGATGATCAAATTAAGACCAAATTCAGCTGCCTACACACATTGGAAGGTGATTTTAAAGGTGCAAAAATGAGAATAGTATTGAAATTCAAATCCATTTTCTTTGTTAAACTTCTTCAAATTTAGTTTCTTTAAAAGTGAGGTAGTAGCAATGGATTTATAATACTTCAATGCTAATTATGTCAAAGTGTATATAATTTTGGGGTATACCTTTAAGGTTCTCCTTAAACTCTGAAACTACTGAAATATTTAATATAGTACATCAAGTCACCATCAAATGTATATTTCTAATTCTATGCATGCTGAATTTCTTTTAGCTTTCAGGTGTCTTACATAAGTTGAAAATGTAGAGAAGAATCTTAAAAAACTTGCACTGCTTTTGCCAGGGGCAAAAGTACATCTTCATTCCAGGAATCCTAATTAAATAGGAGCTTCAGAAAAATGCACATTCATATTATTCTTTTATTATTCATGTTCTCCTGTGTATAATTAGAGAACTGTTGAAGTTCATAGGTGCTTAAAATATCACCCTGTTCTAGAACAAATTACTTCATTAAGCATATTTTCATCACTCAGCATGGTCTAGTGAGCCTTATACATACTTTTGCATGCAAGACATTTGCTTTTAAACCATGCTTCTTAACTTTCATACCCTGCTCACAGAATACTACCTTGAAAAAGGAGAAAAGGTGAAAAAATAACTGCTCAAAAAAGAACATTTTTTGTAACTGTTTTTGTAACACTGTTTCACCACTTTCCATCTTCTGTCACATTTCAGTCATTTTACTCATGGAGGAGTGAAATAACCAATCAGAAATCCTGATGTCTCCCACCACACTACTCTTTGGTCCTTCTAGAAAAAAATCATATTTCTATTTCTATTTTTTTCATATTAGATGAAGATCAGTACCTCAGTAATATTATACTCTTTGCTAGGCAAACTTTTCAGTACAACAGTTATTCTCCCTTCATCCTTGTCTAAAAATGGGTTGAAATAGAATTAAACCAAGTGTAGCAGTATGGTTAGCACAGATTTTTTTTCTAACACCTTCCAGGTGAGTTTTCCGTAGTTTTACTCATCTAAAAAATGAGTAAAACTCATTTTTTCTCAGTAACAGTATCTCAGTTCCGAGATACTGTTTTGCTTCCTAGTATGCATGAAATGTGTGAGGTACTAAACTCTTGTGCCATGTCAGGAGTACCCTGCTGAGTTGGTGAGGAAGCTGCCTGAGGGGAAATGGGTACCTAATTTTCTTATGTATTTGCGTAATATTTTTTCTTTCATGTAGGATAAGCCTGATATTTGCATGAATTTGTAGCTTCCTTAAAAGTCAAATTTAGTGACCAGGGGGAGAGTTGCACTTGAGACCCTCCTTTGCTGTTATGCTGAAGCATCTCTCTTGGGTAGCCAGCTGCACTTCCTTCAACTCTCTTAAGGGTAAAGCCTTACATTCAGTCTCAGGGGGCCTAAGCTCCATTTCACAGCTTCACATTTGTAACTGCACTGGCTTGAAAAACACTGCACAGTCTGTGCACCCAGAAAAACTTAGAGGAGGAGAAAACTCAGAATTCAAGCATTTTCTTCTACACCATTACTGATCCTAGAAGGATAGAAGATATTGCACTCCCGAAAAGAAGGGAAGATTTTGAAATTCTAACCAAAGAGAGCAGCCATCTCAAATTCAGACATTCTTCCAAAATTCCTAAGTTTTTAACCATTGTCTAAAGTTTTTTGTGATTATTCACTTCTGTGCATGCCCAGGAGATGCTGCATCAGTCCAAACATTTCCTATCATTGCTAAACACTAAATATTCTTCACATTTTAGAAAATGGGGTAGAGAAACCTGGCTTGAAATCTACCAATGGTAACCTATTTTGTGAAAATAAATTAGGCCATTGTTTTTTTGAAACAATTATAAATAAATAATTTGTGAAATATAAGAGATCATAAGAATCCTTCTGCTGTTTTTTCCATAACTGAGAAATATTCTTCATATTTTAGAAACTTGTTATATAGCAGGCCTTCTCATTCTGAAGATTTAAGAGACAGTGCCATCATTAGCATTTCATCTAAATTTCAACCAGTGGATTTCAGACACCCCCCCCACTCCCTTCTAAGAACTTGTTTCTGAGCAAATCATCCTGAAGAGTGTGTAGAAAATACTGACATTAATCTGAGACAAAACAATACTCTGAGCAGTAACCTGATCTGAACCAAACTGTAGTTAAAATGAATTTAAATTTAAGTATCCATAAAGGTTTTTTGTAGCCAGAGATGATAACTCTAACCCTGTCCCCCACCCCCTTTTATTTTACTAGCTCTTATTTTTGTTCTAAAGTTCTTTATCATTTTTCAAGTCTGAAACTAGAAGTATGGCAAAATGAACTTTAGTGAAATACACTAATGAAAATTAATTTCTACAGATGAAGAGTGTGATGATATTTTTCTGTTTGATATTTGTTCAGTATGTATTACTGAGGTGTTTTGAGCAGGCACTGCAGTGCAGTCCATTCTTGGCATGAGACACATTATAGGATTATTTCATCCTTTTCTCCAAGTTGTGCGTTGCTGGTGAAGAGCCAGTGTTGATCAGTCATGCATCCAAATTCTTTCCTTACTAAAAACTTAGTAGTAAATCTGTTTTCTTCCATCATTCCTGAAACTGATATTGAAGACTTGGACCCTGCCTTCCAGGACCATTTTGCTAGAAGTTGGATGATGTATATTCATCTCCTAACCATCAGTATGTGTGGTGCATAGTGGAGTAAAAAAAAAAAAAAATTACATGGGGGTGTGTGAGGGAAGCAAGTAAACAGGAGTGAAGGAAACAGGAACTAGAGCATACAAAAGCCCATATTTATAATGACTTTCAGGCTAATAGAACCAAAGAGTCATAGAAATATTTAGGTTGGAAAATATCCTTAAGATTATCAAGTCCAGCTGTAAACTTAACACTACCCAATCCACTACAAAACCGTGTCCTGAACCACCAGTCTGTAGGTTTTTAAATCGCTTCAGGGATGGTGATAGTGATTTAAACACTTCCCTGGGCAGCCTGTTCCAATACTTGATAACCTCCTCAGTGAAGAAATGTTTGCTAATCTAAACCTCCTCAGGACTACACGAGGCCTTTTTCTCTCATCAACTCACACACAGGAAGAGACTGACTCCAGCCCTGCCTGGGGTGTCTGGCCCATGCCACTGTCCCTTGCAGGAATTGTTCTCCCCTGTGCCTTCCTAGGTGCCTAATGCCATGTCCTGCCAAGAGTGACATACAAAGTGATGGGGCTTGCCTTGTGCTAGGAGTAGAAAAGTCAGGGAGGCATCAGAAGGCTGTGGGAGAGGGGAGATGATGGAAGGGCCTCCTGATGGCTCTCCTTGAAGGCTGGAAAGCAGCAGCTGCAGTCCTGGGACAGGGCAGAGAGATGTGGGGCTCAGCTGCTCTGTGCCCCTATCTCTGCACCCCATTGGAGGGCAGGGAAAGATGGCAGGAATGGAGAGGAAAGGAGGAAAGCCCTAATCTCCTCCACACCTCCAGCTTGCACAGGCTGAGATGTATGTTGCATGTGGTAGGCTCTGGAAAGATGTCAGGAGGGTCTGGGAGAAGAGCTTGTATGTGCACAACCCTAAGCCCCCATACCCTCCCCCAGTCACCACCAGCTTAGCACAGTGTACGTGGGGGAGGTGGTCAGGGAAGAAAGAGGAACTTCCTGGGAGTGTTCCCTGCTACCAGTGCACTGGCACTCTTGCACCCACTGTCTCTGGACAGGCGCCTGTGGAACCCACAGCACTGTGCAGCTGGGCACGGAAGGGAAGCACCGGCAGGGGCTGCCCTTGTGCAGTGCCCAGACCTGCTGCTGTCCCCGATGCCAAAGCTGGGAGAGCATGCCTGGAGTCCTGATGGAGCCTGCATACCTTGTGCGTGCACCTACAGGGGCCCAGAAAAGCTCTGGGCAGACAGACCCTGCTGAAAAACATCCTGGTCACAGACCTTGCTTCCATGGCGACATCACAAGGGTGTGAGACTCCACCCAGCCAGAAAGGCAAATGCACCAAAAGGGGCAAAATCTGCTCCACAGGATGTTTTCCTTTGTTGAGCTTCATTAAATTCCTTTCATTGGAGTTCCTTAGCCTTTCCAGGTCCCTTTGAATGTTTTAGCCGCTGAGCCATTTTGTATTACTTGTGAACTTGCCGGGTCTGTGCTCTCCCCACTCTCCACCACATCAATGAAAATCTTAAATAATATTGACCCAAATCCTGACCTGGGGTTACAATACTATTAACTGGTCTCCAAATGGGCATTGCATTATTGATTGCAATCCTCTGGCTCTGCATTAAGTTATTGAATGAATCTATTCCATTTGAAGAAGGCTTTGTCTGGTAGAGTCAGAATGGTCATTTTGCCTACAGAATAAATGTTTGGTGGTGACTAACTGAGGACTGCCTTCTATATCTTCAGTTACAACTCTTTTTTTTCCAATTACAAAGTTATGGGAATTTAAACCAATAACTTTTAGTTGCAGATCACAAGAGTAATAAATAACATGCTGCACAAAGTTCTATTTCGCAGGGTTGCAATATCTTTGCAACCTTGATATCTCCCTTATTTGGGATGGTAGGAGAACACCGGAAGATCTGCACAGCATGTGGTTTGTTATGACTGTGCCCTGTATAGTTTTCTATCCTGTGTGAGCCTTGTTAACTTGACTTTGTGTTCCTCTCCCTCTTTCCCTCACCACATCAACCCTTCATGTATTCACAGCATAGCACAGGTATTTCTCTACTGTTTTTTGACACAAACACCAGAGCTGATGTATCAAATATGAATTAAGCTGTAGGCACAAACAGCTCTGCCTGCTGCAGGACTGCAGGGAATCTATCAGTCTGAAGTGCTGTTTGCCAAAAGGCCCTACATTAAAACTCCCATTCCTCAGTTACACCTTTGCATTATGGACCCTCCCTTTTTACATAGTTATCCATAAAGTCTTTTGTACTTTTCTTCATGTAACTCAGCTGCAGGCTTCGGCCAGCTACAAGGCAAAAGTGGTATTAACCCTGTTCCCATATAGCCTGAAGTGTTTGATGCTGATCCCACAGATTGCTGTATGGCTTTCCTAAAATCATGCTTCATTTTATTGTGAAGGGCTCATGCTTTAATATGAGCCTTCTACGTTCTTCCCAACAATAGAAGCAGAAACTGGACTTACTATAATTTTGTCCACTTCTAGCCAAGGTGCTGGGAAGCAGGAAAAGAAAGCTGCTGTGATTTAGAAAGACAACTTATAACAAGACAAAAATAAAAATGTGATCTTCACTTTAAAACAGTTTTCTAAATTGTCAACAGATGTATCACCAACAAATGTATTACCCAAATTGCCTCAAGCTATGCTGGGTGGGGGGTTCAGGCTGGACATCAGGAGAAAATTCTTCACAGAAAGGGTTGTTAAACACTGGAATGCTCTGCCAAGGGTGAGGAGGCTGATGGAGTCACCATCCCTGGAGGTGTTCAAGAAACAAGTGGACAGAGCACTCAGTGCCATGGTCTTGTTGACAAGGTGGTGACTGGTTCAAGTTTGGACTCAATGATCTTAGAGGTTTATTCCAGCCTAAATCATTCTGTGGTTCTGTAAGCATACTGCACGTGAACTGCCATCTTACTGTTTTATCCTTTTTTTTTCTACTGAAATTCATATTTATGCCTTTGTATTTTCAGATACAGTATTCTAGGTTTGCTACTTGGAAAAGAAAAACACCATGGCTTCCAGCACATCAAACCCTGCTAATCACTTGCCATACTTCTTTGGTAATATCACACGTGAAGATGCCGAGGAGTATCTGATGCAGGGAGGAGCAAGTGATGGACTATATTTGCTCCGCCAAAGCCGGAATTACCTGGGGGGCTTTGCCCTATCCTTGGCCCATGGAAGGACGGTTCACCACTATACAATTGAGAGGGAGCTGAGTGGCTCATATGCTATTGCAGGGGGCAAGTCGCACGCCAGTCCTGCCGAACTCATTAACTATCACTCAGGGGAAGCTGATGGTCTTATCTGTCTACTGAGAAAACCTTTCAACCGGCCACCAGGCGTTGAACCCAAAACAGGACCCTTTGAAGATTTGAAAGAGAACCTCATCAGAGAGTATGTCAAGCAAACTTGGAATTTGCAGGTAAAAACAGACTGATCTGACCATAAAGCAATCTTTGAGCTAGGAAAAAAGAGATTGCGATGTTTGTTTCCAGCTGTTGCTGCTGCAAGGTAGTATTTTTTCACAATGAAATCATAGCTGTTTTGAGTTTTAACAGTGAAGGTTTTTTCTCCCCAGTACATGCTGTAACTTGGCAATAAGTGTAGTTTTCCTGAAATTTACACCCTTAGAATTTCTACAATGTCCTGGGCTAGCATAATCTTATCCACCTCTGCACAAATATATGTCATCAGATTTGAACCAAAAATTAATACATGTAATGAACAAGATACAGAAATGGTTTGTCTCATTGCTTTTAATTCTGATTTTTTATGGATGGCTATGCAGGCAGGCATGGTGACATGATGACTTCTTTTACATCCTACTCTCTTAGTTGGCCTTGTTTCTGTGATGCTAATTCAGATTATGTCCAGAACAGAAATTGTTCCCAAAAGGGAACAGTTTCTACACTGCAGAGCACTGCCTATATATCTTCAGTGCTGCAGGGGTCAAGCAGGAATTTTCCACGTGGAGGACAAGATGTTGGATTTCTTCCTGAGAATGACTATGGGGAAGCCAGTCTTAACATGGAAACACTCGTGTAGAAGGCTGCAAAAGGAATATTATTTCACCTTGAGATGCCATGAGTTACCATTGTGAACTCATGAAGTTACACAAGGTTTCTAATCTCCTTTGCTGCTAGCAAGTAACCCTATGAATTCTGCTCTGTATAATATATGGAGCAACCCCCAAACCGGGAAAGCCTGAAACTTATACATTTTCTATAACTGCTGAGGTTCATAGTGTCTTTTCTGATGAGTCTGAGCTCAGTCTAGAGGGAAGTTGATGAACTCTGGTTAAACACTGGTGAAACTAGTGGGGGTTGCCCTCAGATTCCAGGCAGGCCAAATTTAGAAGTGGTAGGTTGTAGACAAGGTTAGAAATGTCTAAGTTAATATTACTCTAAATAAGTTACTCTATAATGGGGACTGTTCTGTCTGAGAAAATTTGCATTGATGTCTTTGACATAGACATGCTGCAGCAGTTCAAAGCACATTCAGTTTATTTTAGTACACTGCCATAGGATATGTAATTTGGAGGTATGTTTGAAATCTCAGACTGACACTAACTCTATTTAGCTATGTCTCATCAGCATAAAAATCTGAATTTATTTTAAGTTTAAATACTGATATATCCATGGTTTTATTTACTGGTTAATTTTCCTTCTTTTTCTCAGAGGTAAAGGGAAAAGCCTAGTTTTGTGATGTTTGTACTACCATATGTTAGTTTCTAGTTTAAAATCTTTATACCAACCAGGCCTTCACAAACAATAAATATGTGCAGGCTTTGGATGCCCCACAGTCCCAAAAGATAGGGAGTCTACCTGTCATCTTTTTATTGCAGAAAGCAGTTTGACTGTTTCACTGTGTTTTTACTGCTCTCTAGGGGCATGCTCTTGAACAAGCTATCATTAGTCAGAAGCCTCAGCTGGAGAAGCTGATTGCCACTACAGCCCATGAGAAGATGCCATGGTTCCATGGGAGGATCTCTCGGGAGGAGTCGGAACACCGTATCCTCATTGGGTCAAGAAGCAATGGAAAATTTCTGTGAGTTTATTTTTCTGTGGTGTTGCTGCTGGCCTCCAGTGTTACTGTATAGTTCTTTTGAATAAATCTCAAATGAGACTATGCCCTAAAATGTGGTTCATCCACAGTGAGGGCACTCAGTTCAGCGTAATTTACATGACATGATGCTTCCAGCCCTAAGCAAGTCCCTCACTTAACTAAAGATAGAAAACTATAACAAAAGCCTAGAACACCTGCAGGGATGTCCCCTAGGACCAGCTGGAACCAGTTGTGACCAGCCCAGGGCATCCCCTGGCCTTTGCAGCTCCACTGTCAAAGCCTGACCACGTGCACCCAATGCTTATTAAACTGGTACAATTAGAGAAAAACTGCCTATGCTTGCAGCTGTTGGGATCTGTATCTGTCACGTCTCCCAGGGACAGTGGGAGTGCTTTGTTTTGTAGTTCAGCAACAGAATGAATGGCTTCTACCTTGACAGCAGTATTTTGTGTCACTATTACCCTCTGCATTTACCCAGCCTTGATGAACTTCTGTTTCCTGAGCACGAATGTGTAATTAAGATAGTGACGGACAGCCATCATCTTGTGAGGATTGGGGGTTTTTTTGGAGAATCCTCATTTGAAAAATATCAGTGTTTTAACAGAGATATCTTTTGTCCCCCACCCAGAAAATGCTTTCGGTATTTTATTATTTATATAATGATAAAAAATTAGTCTTAAAAGTCATGGCCAAGGAAGAATCACTTAGAGCTGTATAACTTCTGAGGGAAATTTTATCACCTACCTATGTAGTTTTCTTTAGTACTCAGCTTTCTTTGGCTTTTTTTAGAAGTAGTCCAAAGCTTGTGATACCCCACAAACGACTGCGGGAAGAATATGCTTCTTCAGTATCAACTCTTTCACTTCACTAATTTTCTGTAATTGTGTCATGCTAATTGCTAATGTAGGTGCAACTCTCATGTATTTGTATATTTCAGTCTTAGTTGACTGGAACCAGTAACTTCTTTAAATCCTATTCCCAGCAGAGTGAATTCCTATGAGGTCTTAACCACAAATGCTTTGACTGTAGTGACATCTGATTTCTTGAACTCTCTTTTCATCCCACAGCCCTTGAACTTTTTGTCTTTCATAGCCACTCTCACCCAAGTAGCAATGCACGCCTATTTTCAGCCTCATATTCCCTATTGGTGGGGATCACATCCAGAGGGGCATTTGCCCAGTTGCTTTTGCTGCCATATGTAACAAAACATTGTAATAAACTTGTTACAGATTTTATTATACTTGTAATAAAAAAAAAGCTGTTACAAAAACTACAAAAATTTGTGGAGCCATATATTTCCTTGTGCTGCATAGAAGTTTAGAGGATTTGATGAACATAGATGCTGTTACAGATTACCAGCCCAGCATCACCACATAACCTCTCCTTTTTCTTGCCCTGTAATTTTGCTAGTTTATTTTCCTACTTTTTAGACACAAGGTCCAGTAGTTGAAACAAAAAGCAATCCTTTCTTTTAATGACAATTTTATACCTAAAAATATATTGCTTTTTTGCTTTCTGTTTTAACACCTTACCAAATGTACTTGGTATCAGCTGAGTCATGATGTTGATCATGTATTAAAACTGGCAGCTTTTCCAGTTTGCCTCAGGCACACACTGGTTTCTCTGTGGCCAAAGTGTTTCTCTTTAGGTCAGCGGGGGGAGGGTGGGGAAGCACAAGGGGAAGGCAACTGAACTTTGTTCAAAGAAAAGGATCCATTAGCTAGCATTTCTTGACAACAGGAATAGGTTTTGGAGTAAGGGAGTGAAATTTTTTAAGAGACTTGACATTTTCAGCCTCCTATTATAAACACTGGTCTCTTTTTAATCTTCTATAAACATTCCTACTGCTTTGATTGGAAATATTTTCCCAGCATTTTCTTATATTCCTTAAAGATGGTCTAGGAGGCGTTTCTGATGCTGTTTGCAGTGACATGCTTAATGAGTTGTGGGGGAGCATTCAGACCTTCTCCCACAGGACTGGTTATGTCAATGGATCCATATTTTACATAGTTTTGATGGAACTCAGGTGGCTGCTTTCATATCGGGGAGAGAAACCCATAGAGAAGAAAATGCTAATTTTAAGGCTCTGTTTAAACCATGAGAACTGCCACTGGAGCTTAAATAATATGAACTGCTGATCTTGAGTCCCTCTGATTAAGGACAAGACTGTTTACTTCTGCACCTTTAGGATGCTCTCTGAGGTATTAATTGTTCTTGCACAGACTTCTTTGGCCACTCAGCTGCCATTTGTTCCTACGGCTCAGGAAAGACACATCCACCCCACAGTTCAGTAGCCAGTGCAGTAAGAGAAATAATGTGTCGTTCCTTTGTGTTGGAATCAGTTATTTTACATTCCTGAGCCGTTCTAGCTCTCAGACCCATAGACTTAGAGGCTCATCACAAATAACAAAAGAACCCTGTAATTCAGAGAGGTTTATTGCTTTCTTCTGTGGGTTGCCTAACATGGGCTTGCGCGGCAGGTGTTGAGAAATAAACCACTCATTTCTGGCTAACTGAAGCAGAAGCAGCAAAACTGTTGAGTGTGAGAGTGGTGCATTCTTTTACATTTCAGGAACAGACATCACATAGTTTTACTTACCCAGCAGCAGTGCTTGTCAGAATATTCTCTACGTCTGTGGATTGAAGACTTTGAAGTTGTGACTGTGAATTAGTGCTTTTTTAACACTGGTCAAGATAATCAAGCCCAGTAGCTGACTGAAAGGTAAAGCTTTCAAACATTTAAGGTTTAGGAGATGTTTGCTTGTTGAGGTAGGAATTAGAACCTGGGAACTAAGAGAGGAGAGATATTTGAAGAGATTAGGTACTCTGAGGTTATTTAAAAAGTCCGCAAGTGAATACTTGTATGTGACAAAAATAATATTGTTTATTATGGAGAAAATAATAAATATTAGAAAGCTAGACTATTTCTGTATATTTTTAACAAGGGTCTCCAATACTTGATTACGATTTGATTATTCCATTACTTGATTACACTAGAAATTTGCTGTCCATCTGATCTACCTATCTTGAAATAAAACCTAGTGCAGGAGTCTGTGTAATAATGCAATATATAGATTTCTTTAGCATTGCTTTGCAGCAATACAAGATTATGAATTCTAGAATAATTTATAATGGCTTAAATTAGGAAATAGTAGAAAAGCTTCCTAACTGCAGTCCAAAATATAATGAATAACACCATAAAAATAACACTACAATGCATCCAAGGAAAACTTCTGAGCTAAATGTGGATGTTTTACCAGGGAATTTTCAAAGATATTTTTAAAGTTTTTTCAAGGCTTAAAAGTCAGTGATGTATGTGGATGCTAGAGAGTTTGTTTTCAAACCCAAACACAGAAACCATGTCATGAAATGACAAGAAATGGGAAGTAGTTTCTACCTCTTCTGCGAAGAATGTTTGTGTAACATTGCCAGTCTAGGCATGAACTTTGGAGGAAAAAAAACAGCAGTGGAATAGAAGTAAAATATCTCTAAAATTATCTGAAAAGAAACTGAAAATAGAGAACTTTATGTCTGAAGCCCCACTTGACTTCACAAACATTGTTTTAGATTCTATATTGGATGATGGTTCTTGACCAGATTTCTGGGGTTTATGACATTTTGCCTGATAGGGAACATTGATCATAGATCAAACTACTAATATTGGTAATACTTTTATTAATTTTGTAATAGTATTTTTATTAATAATGCATCATTAAATATTTATAATATTGTTAATATCTATGTGAGTTCCTGCATGCATGTGTGGAAAAGTTGAAAAATAAATTATAACTTTGCTAAAAGCAAACAACAGAAGAGTTAATTTTCTCTTTAGTTTCACATATGAAACAACCTCTTGGTTTTGTAAATCTTGCCATCAGTAATAACCACTGAAGTTATACAAGCATGTGATCTTGCATATGTGTTAAAAACCAGAAGTTCTGAAGCTGGAGGAGGATTATTCAGAAGAATATTCAGAAATACTGTTAAAGAATATTCAGAAATACTGTTAAACTTTAAAATTCAGTATTAGGGAAATTGTCAGGGAAGGCATTGCAAATTAGCAGTTTAGTTTATATAAACTTTTTTACATCTTTTCATAGTATATAGTTCACATAAAATATGAACAGTTGTGTAAAAAGAAAGTAGAAAACAATTTTAGTGCCATATGAATGTCTTCAGTATGCAATGAGCATATTAAAGAGGGCAAATCTAGTTTAGAGTCTTATAACGAGCCACAGTAATATGCCACATCATGGCATTCCAAGATAACTAGAAACTAAATGTCTCTTACATGTCACAATGGTTAATACTAGTAACAGTATTTCAAAATAATAAGGTTTGAAGTGCAGTTGTCTGTAAGAGTTTTCTTGTCTTTGTCTGACCAAAAATTTCTGTTTCTGGTATTTTTCTTGTTTCTGGTGTATGTTTACACTACTATTGCTGCCTTCTTCTAGGAGTTTGCTGCTGCCAGACTGCATACTGAGCTAGGTCATTTTTCTGACCTTGTAGAGAATTCTTTAGATAATTTTATCAGTATTAAGTTTGTATCCATAGAAGGAAGGGGACATTGTTGACATCATAGAAGATGAACACAATCCTATTAAATGTGACCTTAATTCAGGGATATTAATTAATGATTAAGTTCCTCCTGAAAGTGCCAAGAAGTTGCGAGGCTTAGATGACCATAAACATTTTTCAGCATAAATGATAATATATAGACAATGAGCTGTGTTTCTGGAAGTGTTATCTTCCTCTCCACAGCAGGCTGGATGATGCCCGTGACTCTTTGGGAGAGCTCTTCCCTGATCTGCAGTTAGGTACGTGTGGAGTGCCGCTTGCAGGCCAGTGCTGCAGGGCTGTGACTTCTCAGGATGAGTTCTGCGCTGGGTGCTTCAGCAGCAGAATGGGTCTGAGGTGTGAAGAAAAGCTGTTATCTAACTGAGATAGATGTACTAAGATCCCCTATTTTAGGTGCAGTTTGACCACAGAGCTCTTGGTTATGCGTTTGGTGGAGCATGCTGTATTTTGCTGCCAGGGTGAAGTCAAGTTGACTAATATGATGCAATTCCTTCTAAGGAAAGTATTTTGTAACTGTGCAGCAGACTCAGCAGAAGATGAATTTTTAGGTTCCATTGTAGATGGCAATAGTGTGAAACTGAGATGTCTCCTAAATTCTGTAGTGTTCTGACATTTCTGAAACAGCTTTGAATGTGTTAGTGAACAGGGGAAATGAAATGACGCCAATGAAGACAGCACTCAATCCATTTTACCCTTTATATAATTCTTTTACAGATGGCACCAAGTTCATTTCTTATTACCCTCAAACTTGGAACATATGCAATGTGCAGCAGATCTTTGAAGTGATAATGAGTAGCATGTTGTTAATAGCATTATCAGAGAGAGGGTCATGAGGGCAAGACAAGCAGGGAAGGGGTGGAGCTCCATCAGCGGTGGAGAATGTCAGTATCTCTGGCATCAACAAAGCTGTAATTGCTGAGAAGGCAAAGCAATGCTGAGAATAAAATTTAGTATGCCTTTGGATTCAGAAGCGTGAATAATTTCACACCACTCCTAAAGCAAGCATTTTGCTTGTTTATTTTCTTCATAATTCTCCACTGCAGAATGCTGCGACTTCTGTTTTTTTCTACACAGTCAATGAGGCGTGTTGTAATAGCAATTTATTTCTTTGACCCTCAGGGATATTTTTCTTTAGAAAGAGAATGATCGTTTTGGCTTTCAGATGGAAACAGAAAAAATTGGGACATTGTTCTTTTTGCTTCCAAATGAAAATGGAAGGAATGGACAGCTATTTACACTACGTGTAATAATGCTCCAAATTTTTATTGGTTGCTATCTAGATTGCACTCCCAAAAAAATACTCAAGCACACATTGCATGAAATATAAAATCAATACCTAAGTATTCTCTGCATTGCATCAGGTAACAATTTGAATTTCTGCATTCCTTATTCTGCTGTTTTAAATATGTATGTCATAAAAAAATCTAGATACCTTGGCACTTCTCTGATATAGCTATGTAATCAAATCTGTTCTCAATGGAGTTGTTCATATTTCTGATTAATCTCAGTGGATTAAATGACAATGTTGTTTATTATCTTTCTGGTTTTCTGCTGTACATTTGGGATTCTCTGCAACAGCATGAAATGGAAGACCAGGTGATACCTCACTGCTGGTTGCCTTCCTGAAAATTTTAAAATTGGGACCTATTTTTTTAGCAGTTTTTATTAACTATTTTAGCAGTTTTATTAACTATTTATTAACAGTGTGCAAAACGAAAATGAAATTATGAGATGTGGCTTGGGGCAATCCATGTCACCCAGTAAGGGTTCTATTTGCCAACACTAAGACTTAGGCTGTCAATTCAATGTACTTGATACTTCTGCTTTTCAGACATATTTGGAAAGATGGTAGTATCTTCTAGTTTCATGTTTTGTGTGGATCCAGGTTGTGTATTCCTGATTTTGTCTTTTGTAGGGATCTACGTTGTGCTGGACTTGACTGACTACAGTTTAAAACCCACTTGGCTGCATAACCCTAAGGGAACAAGGCTCCTCCAGGACCTAGATTAATCATGTGTTAGAATGGAGGTGTTTTTAGGAAGTGCAGTAATAGAGCTGTCTGACAGAAGTTGATGTGACTGTGAACTGCAGATGGCTCCAAATTTGTGTAGCTGTTGGGTTAGGGGAAGGAAGAGCTAAGAAATGCAACGACAGCTTTATAAACCTGAACTCCATATAAATCCTGCACTGAGGAGTGATAGAGCTGTTTGGGTCTGTGCCATGGTCTTCAGAAATCAGGACTCTCGTCTCCCATGGGTGGCTGTGCTCTCAAGAAATGCTTGCAATGCCTCTCATGAGAGTAATAAGTCTTGCAAAGGAGAATGAGTTTCAGTAAAACTGAATTGTATTGGAGCCCCCATTTCTTCCTGTGAAACATGAAGAATATTTGTTACTGAGAAACAATCCATTGCATTTTTTATTATCTTATTTGTGCTTTATTCTGAAGAGATTATAATGAAATGCCTTTTTTTTTTTTTTTGTATTTTAGAAACAATGCCCTCTATTCTGATAATATTTTTCTAAGCTTTATTTGCTTAGAGCAGGTCAGAAGAAGACAAAGTAAAAGTCACTCTTCATTTTATCAGAGCCTGTTGCTCTTCACTGGTCAGTCAGCACAGGAAATCAGCATGCTGAGAAAACACATGCCATGAAGAAACCACAATGTGTTTCAATTTGCTTTAGAGACTTACACAAGTTACTTTGGTTTCAGAAAACAAAAAACTGACCCTACTTCCCTTTTTTTTTAGCCAGTGTCCTGTTCGCATCTTAGGCAATAAGAATTGGTCTACCTGAAAGAAAAAGGGGTGCATAAGTAATTCAGACAAAACACAGTTTTACTTCAGCCTTGAGAGATTCAGCTGAAGAGAATGATTTAACGCTTGCCTCTGCAATCTCCTGAGAAGTAACAGCAAGTACCAGGGTTGCACCAGCAAAGCTTCTTAACACCTTAGTGAGAAGTTACTGCTATATTTCTTTTCAAGGCTGTTCCAAAATTCGAGGGAGAGTTAAGCAGATTTCTGTGCATGCCAGAAGAAGAAATGTTTTAGTGCTCCAGAATTTAGTCTTTTCATTAAAAAAAGAAAAAATAACTCTCTTGCTGTCACACTGTCAGCTGTGAGCAAGCATGGGAACTCAACTGAAAGAAAAAGCCTTCTTTCTGAACTCAGAAATGTTGCACCAGCTATGATGGCGCTAGTAACAAATTCCCATCTACTGTGGGTCCAGTCATGAGGATACGTCCCAGTGTCAGCTAGCCCTAAGTACACATAAAACAACTCTTTATGCCTTTATAGGCATCTCAGAGGGCACTCTCAGGTCTCCTGGAAGAAAGAGATCATCTTATGGGTTTTAGACAAAGTTTTTATATTACATTCAGCGATCCCTCCATGGTGAAGTTTAGATGAGACAGGTACACTTTAATACTGTGTGAAGTTTCATGTTTTATGTGAAATCTGCAACAAAACATTGTCTTTCCTGAAATTGTAAAAATTAATGATTACAGAAATGTATTATTTTCTTTGAATTCCCAGCCACACAACAAGCTATTTTAAACATAAAAATTTTGCATTTTCACATTACATTCTTTTAGTATTTTATCTTCTGTTCTTACTGTCATCTCTTTATTTCAAAATAAAAGATACAAGACAGGTAAGCCAGTGCTGCAGAAGCTTTAAAATGTGTATTTGCCCAAAGAGTGCTTTATGCAGTGTACAGTGTTCTGTAGCTGCCTAACAGTGCCTTACATAATTGATTTTTTGCTTTCATCTGTTGCCTTTTTGGAAGGAAAAAAAAAAAAAAGAGAGAGAAACTTTAGGCAATTTATCTGAAAATTAATTATCCTAAGAAATAAATGAAAGGCTTAACAAAATGTTTTCAGAAGTTGCAGTGCTGATTTCATTTTGTCTTAATTCAAAAGATCTAAGGAAAGGGTGGTTAAAAAAAGAATGCTCAGTCCTGGTACGGTGTAACACTGCAAATCTTTATTATTTCTACAGTATCCGAGAAAGGGACAGCAATGGTTCCTATGCCCTGTGCCTCCTGAATGATGGAAAAGTACTGCACTATCGTATTGACAGAGATAAGACAGGAAAGCTCTCCATACCAGATGGAAAAAGATTTGACACCCTGTGGCAGGTATGTTAAATTTGTATCATGTGGATATCGGTCACCACATTTCCATATAACTGACCAAGGCAACATTGTTTTATTTTCTCATGTGACAATAGTCTTTGGTTAAAACTAACATGTTTTGGCAGGTTATTTGTCATATGTTTCCAGCATTGTGTGGTTTCTGTACATGAAGAATATATATGTTAATATAGAAAGCTATGTGAGTGTAGAGAGTTTCATCATTTTTAAATGTGATGCTGCAGCCTGGCTGAGTTCAAAACTGTGATTACTTATTCAGTTAGCTGAACATTCTCTGGATTGAGAGTCTGTTTGCAAGTAACCATTTTCCATAATGGATATGCTTGGTTTGGTCTTTTGCTGAAGTCCTTTATGACAGCAACCAACAGAATTCTTGCAATCAAAAAGAGAATGGTTTAAGATGTTGCATACATAATGCAGTCTTTAGCTTTGAAATGCTCTACCTTCAAGTCTGCTAAAGCATGGCTTGCTGAGGCTTGCCACCAAAATATATCTGAACCCTGGTAATGATTAAGCAATTAAGAAGTCCATAGCTGACTATGCCATGGTTGATACTAAGACTGAATACTGGTGAAATAAGTGACTGTGTAAATTGAAAATACTAAGGGAATTGAAATCCCTGCAGTAATCTCTTATGTCCTCTTGCTTAAAAATCTATTAAAATGAGTAAAGTGAGTCACAGATCTAAAATGTGAATTTTTGTTTGCCTATATTAATTCTTAGAAATTTTGTAGATGTCCTACGTATTTCTTTCCTGATGTTACTGGAAATTTAAAAGCGTCTCTGCTATCTTAGAATTTTTGTGAACATCTCTGCAACTCTTACACTCACAGACCTTCTCCTTTATACCCAAATAGAAAACAGCAGTGACAAACCTGTAAAAAAATGATGTAGAGAGGACAATCCAGGAGCACAAATGGCCACAACTACTGGTGCTATACATTTATTAGCTGTGCAAATCTCTTTGCAGTTCTGAGGTCCAAA